>CM049416.1:23857500-23870000 GCA_026929865.2 Hyperoplus lanceolatus
ACACACACACACACACACACACACACACACACACACACACACACACACACACACACACACACACTATGTATAATTTTCTAGAAAAAGCATTTTCAAACACATTTTTATAACAAGATATAAAGATTGAAAACAGCAGTGATGAATATGGCAAAACGATGAACAGTAACTTTTAAAATGTATTTTCAACATGTTTTTAAAAACCAAATGTCTCATAAATCAGACAGTGAACAACATATGAACAAATCCTTCTGTAATAACCTTCAGAATAGTGCTGAGAATGATTATGGAAAGTTTAGTTGATGTAAGAGCTTTAGAAGTTGTAGATTTTTTCTATGGAGTTCAGAGTATTGAAGAAGAAAAAAAAACTAATGTTGAGATAATGTCCGTTAAAGATGGTTGATGGTTGTATAGGAGAAATATACAGACACAAACAGACAAGGTTTAGTCAAATAAACACCTGAATGTGCATGTTATACCTTGTAAATGCCTATAGGCCTCAATCTATGACCTTCAAATGACCTACACGCTCACACACAGTTTTCAGAGACGTGTATTTAATCATTTTTCTGCAGCAAACCGATTAATTCTCCCTTCTTAAAGTTCACCTGCGAGTTAATTTTCGGTGCATGTGCAAAATGTGGACACAGCCTCAAATAAATTTAGCATACTCTTAGTTTTAGCCCAGATAAGCATAATTTAATCCCTACATGAGAACAGTCCACTCTTAACACTATTCTGAAGGTTGTTACAGAAGGATTTGTGTTTATGTTGTTCACTGTCTGATTTATGAGACATTTTTCTTCTTAAAAACAAGATGAAAATGCATTTTTTTTTAAAGACCTGTACATTGTATTTTTAGGATTAATAAAATGAAAAAAGACTGTATCCAAAATATGTTCTGTAAAAACTTTGGACTCTAATATGTTCATCAAATATAGATTTTAAGATTCTAGATTTTAGTTTGTAAATATATTAAAATCTACTCATCATAAGCTGCCTAGTTAAATATCTATTCAAAATTCAAAACATACCTTTCGGAAATAAAAATCATAATACAAGAAAATGCTTATTTTAACGTAAACAATACACTAGTAATCAAAACTCACCTCTTCAAGAAAGCATATGACCCCTGACCCCCCCCACACCACACCTGACTATTCCAAACCCCATCTTAAATTTGTATTGCGTTCTGTTGCTTCTGTTTCTTTTTTTGTTTTGTTTTTTGTTTCTTTTCTTATGTCGGCCTATTGTATATTCTGTCATGTAAAGCGGCTTTGAGTGACCTCCAAAAAAGCGCTATATAAATTTTATCAATTATTATTATTATTATTATTATTAGTAGTAAAAGTTTCATAATTATACCTATAAGTTCAACATTGTCCCCTATACACCTGCAGTGTCGAGACTAAAAAAAAATTGATGGCTAAAAAGAAAAAAAATCCTTCTAGCACTAGCCTAGCCTGTGTGCTGTTATGGTTAAAAACATCACACGGCCGTCTTTGCAATCCGTGCATTCGTGCATTTGTGCACTGCTGACTAGGGTTTTCTCTGTCTGTATTCTTTTCCCTTTTGCCTTGCTTGCTACCACCCCCCCCCCCCCCTCAACCCCCGAACCAAAAACAGCATCAAAGCAATCAAAATGGTAATGTTAGGCATGAATGAGAGCCCATCCCCCAACCCCCTGCCTCTGCCTACACTCAAACTCTGCAGACTTTTTTTTTCTCTCTCTCTCTCTCTCTCTCTCTCTCTCTCTCTCTCTCTCTCTCTCTCCATGTCGAAAAGGGGGGGTTAAAAAAAGGAAACGAGCCACCCCCATTTCCACTTTCAAAATGGAAGCTCCCACTATTACCAAAACTGACAAGAAATGTCGAAGAAAAACAATCCAAGAAAAACAAACATGGATTCAAGCTAGCAATATATAGCCATCCATAACTAGCTTACAAAGTGTGTTATTAATACGCTAACACGTGGCTTTTGACCGTCTCGCTACGGTGGATTTAACACACAAGTTTTAAAACGTTTCAAGCAGCAACACATCAAGTGCTCAGAAAACTGCATGCCACAGGAAATGCGATCGATTTGAGTTCGCTCGAGTATAGGGAGTGAAAATAGGGCGACTAATGTTTAAACTCTCTCTCTCACACACACACACACACACACACACACACACACACACACACACACACACACACACACACACTTTAGAAGTGAACACGCCATTTTAGAAGGCTGTAATTCGTGTTCTTTCTTTCGTAAGGCTGTGAATGTGTGGGGGGAAGTTATGTGTGCACCGCTATTCAAGCTGGGACGGACCGGTGGGGCGGTGCATATGGCAGCATCCAAGCCGACAGACGAGAGGCGCTATCCGCGGTGCTGAATCGCAAAATCAGCCTCTCGCTCTCACTCTCTCTCTCTCTCGTACTAGCATCCATCCATCCATTTATACACACATAACACCACGCAAAAGTTAACACAAGGAGCCCTTCCCCAAGCCATAAAGATAGTAAAATAAATAAATAAGAGAAGAAAAAGTGAAAGCGTAATCGTGGGCCAATGAAAAGCGCCGAAAAGTATCACGTGATCCACTATAGAAATAACACCATCAGACCTAACTATAAAGTAACAAAAAAAACGAGGTGTTTAGCCACATCAAATACATTCAAAAGCGACTCTAAATAGGCATAAACGACCACGTAATGCGATAAAACTCGCTATATAGTGAGAATTAAGTCGCTAAGTCAAGATAAAGAAAAGTGTGAGTGTGAGTGATCGTTTTATTATGAGCCCTTGCACCGTTTTACTCTCTCAAAATGGACGCTAAGAAATTTTTACACAACTTTCAGAGGCGAGACCAAAAGAGACCAAGATGAAGACGCCACAACACAATGATAATACTCATACAAATAGCCGATTTGACAGCAATTTACTTCAGCTTTTTTTTTTTTTTTACTACATCCACACATTCAAGAATCAGCGAGGTGTTGTGGATGTAGCTACCCCAGGAAAGGAGCTCCCAAGGCGGCCACAAGAAAGAGCTGAACACACACAAACATTTATGGTTCTTTTTTTTTTTTAAACTCTTACTTGTTTATCAGACAGCGCTGCTATTCTCGTTTGCTTGTTGTTGTCGTGTAGTCTCTTAAACTCCCCATCCTAAAACACACACACACAGAAAAACAAAGAATAATCATATAAAAACACAATGAAACTTAAAAACAACCGTATGTTATTTTCAGCAAAGTCACCATGGGTTAAAGAAAAAAATAAATAAAAAATAATAATCTAAAAAGACTGATAACTAAGTAGGGAAAGATTAAAGCCCATAAAGTTTCCAGCACACTCCCAGGGACGTAAGGAAAAAGCTCTCGTGGATAATAAATAAATATTAAGATTTTTTTTTTTTTTTTTTGTTACCTGTGGGTCTAGGTCTGGTTTCATCTGAGCAACTAGTTCGCCAAACGATTGAACAAATGCGGCGAATTTTTATATATTATGTTTGTAAACACACTCCTAAAAAAAGTGTCTTTAAAACGGGAGGAACAAAGCGATAGTGATGATGGGAAGAGACGGCGACTCTTTGCGAGCTCATAAATATTCAGGTCGCGTCCTGATCGCCAAGCAGTGGAGAGAGAGAGAGAGAAAAAAAAGGAGAGATCTTACTGCATTTTCTCTCTCTATATATGTTACACAGACTCGCTTAGACCCATAAACGACAGGTTAAGAGCATTAGAAAACTCTAGTGGAGGAAAAGTCCACTTAAATCACACTTAGAGATAGTCCTGGATGTAGGCTGGCTGCTGTAGTCGCTATAGCGGACAATATGTCGCATAGTTATCCCATCCCGAAGTGCTATAACCCCCTTCGCTCTCTCTCTCTCTCCCCCACACACACACACACACACACACACAGACAGCCACCTTGCCTAGAATAAAACCCCCTTAGAATAAACAAGACGGTCGATGTTAAAAATGTTACCTGATGACATTGAATCTCTACTTTCAACGCCTCTTGTAGGCCTTGTAGTTCCATGTTGCGACCAGAATTGTACTTTTATTCCACTTTTCGACGCCGCGCCGACCAAGTTAAAGTGAATCAAACGATCTTTTTATTAAAAAACCGACAATAACAATTGAAAGAAGAACTACTCGGGCTGGCTAAAAAAAAAAGCAAGTTCTCGCTTCTTTTTACTAGCGCCAGGACTCATCACTTTCCACCACACTTTGCGCCCGGTGTCTGAAAAGTGGCCCAAACCATCCACAAAGACCTCCAGCCCTTTAGCGGGTCGCCTTCAAATCACAGCCGGCGGTCGAGGGGGTCCAGTCGGGTAGCGAGTTAGCTTTTCTTCGGGTAATTTTAAGTTGAAAAACGAGGACTATTTTTTTTCGTCCCGAGTGCGCGGCTTGATTTCACTTTGCCTGGGGAAAAGTTGCGATTCGGCTGTCAATGGTAATTCGGAAGTTCCCGGATGGAGCAGAAGGGAGAAGCAAAGAGGGAGACGACCACGCATGCGCAGAAGTGAGCAATGGGCCGGTTACAACTAGTAAAAACACTAGTGGAGAGAGTTGAATTTTAACATTATTAGAACTATTGTGAAGTGTTCATTTGAAATACACTTTCCCAGTTATAGCTTCAAAGCACAAAGGAGAGAACAACCAATGAATGGCCTATTGTGACGGATTATGATATTTATTTTGTTTATTTACATTTAAATTAGGCCTAAGACATTTATTTATTTATTTATTTATTTATTTATTTATTTATTTATTTATTTATTTATTTATTTAATTTGTTCAATTCAATTCAAACATGTTCTCAGTCATACAGTGAAATTCTTCCTTTGTTTTCCACAGACTAAATGCCAAGAAAGAAATATAACAATATGCAATATAGGTGTTAACAGAATTTAATTTGCCTTGTGATTGTATGATATTTTAATGCTCAAACAGCTTTCTGTCTGTTGAACTTTTGTCCCAGTTAAAGAACTCCAAAGAGTTTTTGCTAAACTTGCATTTAGGACAACATCTGCTGATTACTTGTTTTTTAGCCTTGAAGAAGAAAACTGCCGACTAAAGACTTGGGCACATTCAGATGTATGACACATTCATGTGCACAGTGGTTGAGAGTTGATGGGGAAGCTTTGGAGGAGTGAATGACTCCCATATTCTGTTTTCAGACATTGTATGAAGAATAACACCTGCTGAGATGAGCTTCTGGGAATATCTGCCTAATTAAAAATCTTTCTGCTTTCGCCAGCAAAATTGAGGGCCAGACACACAAACCGAGTGTCTTCGCATATACAACTTTTGGACCATAAATATCAGTGCTATTCCTGTTCAGTTTTTGTATTCAACCATGTACCCAACATGGAGCATTTGTTTACCCTTGCTGCTGTTTGCAAGTAAAGATCTCCTGCTTTGAAGACTGCCTGACTCAGATATCTTTATTCAAAAACACTTGGGTTTCTAATAATAATTCTACTATCAATAGGCTACAAAATACATCACTCTCAACTTTAGCACCAACTTGCCATCAGTGAGGTGGCGGGTTCAAATCCGACCCGTGGACCTTTACTGCAGGTCATCCCCTCTCTCCCTCTCTTTCTCCCTCTCTCTCTCTCTCTCTCTCCCTCTCTCTCCCTCTCTGTCTCTCTCTCTCTCTCTCTCTGTCCCTCTCTCTCTCTCTCCCTCTCTCTCTCTGTGTCTCCCCATTTCAACTCTGTACTGTCTAACAAAGCTTGAAAATGCCAAAAAAAAAAATCTTTAAGAAAAGTAGTTTTGAAAACGTAATTGATGGTGAGGTCAGTGCTAGTATCAAACAGAGGTCTATTCATGCAACTAATCTTTGTGAATGTTGTTTTTAGGCCTGCTTCTGATTCACTGATGAACTGAACTATGTATTCTGGTTGTGTGTGTGGCGTGCCCACTTGTCTGCCTATGTGTCCTAAATGTGCTGCACTTCTGACCACACACATTTCCCAACTCTGGGATAATAAAGTATACTTTGTTTACTTTGAATGTTTATAAGTTAAAGCCTCTTTAGTAACTGAAGACTGGATGCAACGTCAGGATGGTTCATATCGTTATATTAGTATAAGCATCTATTTTTGTTTTTTGGTATGTGTGTGTGTGTGTGTGTGTGTGTGTGTGTGTGTGTGTCTGTGTGTGTGTGTGTGTGTGTGTGTGTGTGTGTCTGTCTGTCTGTCTGTCTGTCTGTCTGTGTGTTTACAATAGTGTCTTATAAGCCCTTGTGGGCTGGGCATGCTAATGCATGATACCAAAATAAATAAATTCAAATTCAAAAATTCAAATATACAGGTTATATTTTCTTATATCCATCTAGACTTATGTTTCAAAAAAATGAAGAGACCACTCCAAATGTTCAGTGTCTCTCGTTCTACTATTTATAGGCATATGTTTGAGTAGAATGAACATTTTGGTTTTATACTATAAACTACTGACAACATTTCCTACCAAATTCCAATACATTTTTTGTCATTAAAGAGCATTTTCAATAAGTAATGTAGAGATGAAGATTTAAGAAAAATCCAGACTGGTCTCTTCATTTTTCCCGGAGCTGTAGCACAGGCCTTTAGCTATATGAGATATCATTCAGCCCATAATCAAAATACCTGAAAATCCTTCAGCATGTTTTATGCATCACACACACTGATACCGGCTTCATTTGGATCTCAAGGGAAATATGATGTTATCCATTTTTCTCAAAGTAATCTTTGATAAATTGTTCTCTGAGTCAGATACACAGAGGTTTTATGTGCTTATTGCATTTATGGCTCATGTTTGCTACACTGTACTGATAAATCCAACCATAGACTTACAACAGTAGGCTATATGTATAGACATGTTTTAAACAGTTTAGCAAAAAACTTGTGGAGCTGATGGGATTAATCCACTTTGTTTGTAACCCACCAACATTAATGTATACAAAAAAGTTACACACTATAGCTTTAAGATATAAAACAGAAATTCGTTTTGGGGGGACTTGGCTTGACCTCAATGCTTTTTTTAATCCTTGCTATGGCCCTGCAGGCACACAGACACACACACACACACACACGCGCGCGCACACACACACACACACACACACACACACACACACACACACACACACACTGAAACACACACAGCCAAGACAATAAATAAAAATAATAAAAACCCACACTCAGCAGCAGCAGTAAGGCCTCGCGACGCCATAGTAAATCAAAAGTCTGTTTTTCTTTTCAGAGCGAGAACAGCTTAAGAAACAAACAAACAGACAGATAGATAGAGAGAGAGAGAGAGAGAGAGAGAGAGAGAGAGAGAGAGAGAGAGAGAGCCGCTTGGCATCGAAAAGCCACAACACAGAAAAGACTTGAAGAGTTTCACCGCTGATCCGTGAAATGAAAAGTAGCAGCTGATGTAGCAGACCTGCACACACACACACACACACACACACACACACACACACACACACACACACACACACACACACACACACACACACACACACACACACACACAGCCTGGCCAGTTGGGGGAGGGGTTGTTCACAAGGCACAACCACGGGAGGGGGCCAGGGTTGCCAAGTCCGCTGTTTATAAGCGATTTTGGCGATTTTTTTTGTTGTGTAAAGTTGCTTACAAATAGGCTATTGGTTGTCGAGGGGTCGTGTTTATTATAGGATTGTTTTGTTGACTTTCATATTCCTATTGTAATTTGTTTTGCATTGTTTGTATTATTATTTGTAATGTAGCCTACACATTCATAACATGCCTGTCTAGCCTGTAAGGCACTTTGTAACGGTCCGTTTAAAAAAATGCTGTCTAAATAAAAATGTAGCCAAATTACTTACTAACTTAGCCTACTTATCTAGTGCAGACGCACCAGGTATTGGGCTAAATACCCTACAGCTTAAATGAGCTCTATATATCTTTTGAAACTGTTGACAATTGTTGAGGAAATAGTCAAGGATATCCATCTATTGTAGCCATTTGTGTAGTTTTGTAGCCCATATTACTTGTCTTTTTCACCAGATCTGGCAACCTTGACGGGTGGGACTACTTTCTGTCAACGCTGCAAGTGCAAGCTGACTACCAACTACAACTTTACTGTATAAGCGTTTGTGTGAACATGTTAAGGGGCCCGTTTTATTTATGGATGTTGGCTTGCTTTGGTAACATCTCTCTCAAGGAGTCAAGTATTGGCGTTATTAAACAAGATGGGAGTGTAGCCTAGCCTAGCCTAGCTTAGCTTAGGGCTAGTAGTGTGGGATCGTCCGACATGATTCATGAATAATATCCCCGAAAACAATTATTGTAATGTCCGTTTTTTCTCTGACTCCCTCGAACTGCCTCTGTCCATGGTGCTACTCTGTTTGCTTGTATCGTCGTTAAAACACCCCAAAAACACACTTTAACCCACCGTTTAATGCTCAAATTTGGTTAATATGTGCCGGTTAAAACTGTATTGAAGTTATTTGCGAATCGTTATCGAGTTCACAATGAAATCAAACACTAACTGCCATAACTGCTCTCCATCAACTGTCTGATCACACACTCCACAGTCCCTAGCGTGTATCCCCCGCCCCTCTTGTGAGCGCTCCACGCATTCTCATTGGTTCTCGAACCTGTCAATCAGCGTTCGAAACTCCTGAGTGGCTCTCCGATCCTCGCGCACTGACCAGTGAGCCGAGAGTTCTGACCAATGGCTGCGCGGCGTTTGTGAAAAGGGCGGGAACAAGAGAGTGGAGTGAGTGAGGCAGAGAGAAGGAAGAATGTCAGAAATCGGAGGAATGGCTGGATTTATGAGAACAAACTAACTGCTATATTTGGCCTCTTTGTGTTTGAAAAGACGTTAGACTACAACTATTACACATTTGGTCGACATATTTTCGGCGAGATATATTCCCCTTGTCTGTCTCACTTAGTTTAGTTTTGATTTAACTGTAGAATAGGCCTTTTGCTGTTGCTGCCATGTTCGTTTTTCGTGTTATTGGGAATACATCATGTTTACGTTTCTTACCACCGTCTTTTCAACTAGTTTAAATGAGAGGTTTGTAGCCTTAATACACATGGATACACTATGAGTAATCATAACAATGCTATCTGAGGATAAAAAAAGACAGTTTTGAACTCATTTCCTGGCATGTTAATGACTAGACCAAACACTTAAAGGATAAATTGAGACCAAGAAATTACTATTCAGACCTTATTTGGGCCAGATACAAAGTCAAAATTATTTAGCACATTTAAAAACAACATCAGTTGACCTGTACAAGATACAATACAAAATAAGATAGGCCTATGGATACTTAAAACAAAAGTTAGGAGTGTCAAAGTCTCAACTTGTGTTAAAGGTGCAGTGTGTAATATGACATCATCAAGAAAGTTCTACAAAGTTCTAGAATGCAACGCTCCCTGGGTAACCCCACCCCTTTAGAATAATAACAGAAGCTACAGTGGCCTTCAACGACAAGAACAATTCTAATTTTTAAACAATGCACCTGATGACATTCCAACTATGGCACTTTCAAGATGGCGGCACTAGGCCTTGGTCCAAAATATGCAGAAATATGGACATATATGAGACCCTTTTTAAGGGAAAAAATAATAATTCAAAACATTTTTTTCAGCTATTATGCACTAAATTAAATGTACTTAAGGATATTATAATTACTTTCTACAAAATCTGCTAGGAAATAAAACCCAAAATTCTACACACTGCAGCTTTAAAGGCCAATGCAACAAAAGTGAGTCTTCAGCAACATACTCAACTGTTCAACTTTATGAGTCAAACTGATTTCTATATTGTGAAAGAAATTTCATGATATAATATAAAAGTCCCTGGTTGGATTTATGAAAGTGTAGCCATAGTAAAAAAAGGCCCGTAACTGCTATGAGCATTGACTTGGGAGAACCAGGATTTGTCAAAAATTACTTAAAGAAAAGGGAAAAAATTTCCCTGGAGATCAAAATGAAGCCGGTATCAAGCTGTGTAATGCATAAAACATATAGAAGGATTTCTATTTTTTCGATGGGCAGAAGATGCTTAATGTAAGGCCTATATGCCTAGGAATTGAAACATTAAAGTAGAACAGATGCACATTGCCAAATATAGCTTTTGTGAAATCCAGGATTTAGAGAAGGACAGACGCTGGTATGTAAACAAAGAGGCCACTGTATCTAACACGTCCGTTTACAGAGCCTAGGCTGTGTATTAACGCTGGATTTCTTTTCAGTGCGCACACAGTACAGAAAGATAGAGGATTGTAAGCAGATGTTCACTGATTTTGACCAAAAGTGATTAACAACAAGTATGCTCCAGAATAGCTGACTCCACGAAATTCTTGTGTTGTGTGAGTGAGTGAGTGAGTGAGTGAGTGAGTGAGTGAGTGAGTGAGTGTGTGTGTGTGTGTGTGTGTGTGTGTGTGTGTGTGTGTGTGTGTGTGTGTTAATCGTGTCCTAATATCAGCAGTGAGACACTCGTTCAGTGAAGTGTTGCTTTGACATTTAGACTCTCCCCTCCAAACACACGTGAACCGATCCTTGACTTTATACAGTCAGATAGTCCTATTGTGTGTGTGTGTGTGTGTGTGTGTGTGTGTGTGTGTGTGTGTGTGTGTGTGTGTGTGTGTGTGTGTGTGTGTGTGTGTGCGTTTTGAACAGTGATTATACAATAACAGATTCGATGACATTTATAAGAACATGACACAACGGTGACACATATGCCAGAGTGCGAGACAGCGGCCGGAAAACATGGCAGCCCTCCACAAACACACATGCTGTCATCATATCTACACTTTAAAGCTATAGTGCGTAACTTTTTCATCTACATTTTTTTCCGGTTACATTCAAGCCATCGCCAAACTGAGTTGACACAAAGTTGGTTAAGCCTATTATCAGCTCCACAAAACTCTCTCTGTATTTCTCAGTATGGCAGCGTTTACACTCTGGTGTGTCCCCCCCCCTCCCCCTCCCTGACACTGGTGCAGGGGCTCAGAAAAATCCCCAAGAAGAGCCCAAGAAATGTTTCAGTTGTTGATTCTACTGCTAAGAAAAAACCTGGACGAATACAGTTTGAATTTCTCTCTTATATAAAAGCTATAGTGCATATTTTTTTCTTATGAATGTCTGTTACATTCAAGCCATCGCCAAACGGGTTGACACAAAGTTGGTTAAGCCTATTATCAGCTCCACAAAGCTCTCTTTCTGCAACTTATATGGGCAGCCCTAAATATGAATTTGAACAATTATTGATAGTTATTTAGTTAATCAGTTTAGTACCAATGCTGGCCACTAGGAGGCTTCATGTTGTTTATCTCCACACTTTAAAATGTGTCCCTGCATTCCAAATCACATACTCTTTCTTTTTACTACACTACATACTAAAGTACAGAAGAGTTTTAGTCTTTTTACTACACTACATACTAAAGTACAGAAGAGTTTTAGTCTTTTTACTACACTACATACTAAAGTACAGAAGAGTTTTATTCTTTTTACTACACTACATACTAAAGTACAGAAGAGTTTTAGTCTTTTTACTACACTACATACTAAAGCACAGAAGAGTTTTAGTCTTTTCACTACACTACATACTAAAGTACAGAAGAGTTTTAGTCTTTTTACTACACTACATAGTAAAGTACAGAAGAGTTTTAGTCTTTTTACTACACTACATACTAAAGTACAGAAGAGTTTTAGTCTTTTTACTACACTACATACTAAAGTACAGAAGAGTTTTAGTCTTTTTACTACATTACATACTAAAGTACAGAAGAGTTTTAGTCTTTTTACTACATTACATACTAAAGTACAGAAGAGTTTTAGTCTTTTTACTACACTACATACTAAAGTACAGAAGGGTTTTAGTCTTTTTACTACACTACATACTAAAGTACAGAAGAGTTTTAGTCTTTTTACTACACTACATACTAAAGTACAGAAGAGTTTTAGTCTTTTTACTACACTACATACTAAAGTACAGAAGAGTTTTAGTCTTTTTACTACACTACATACTAAAGTACAGAAGAGTTTTAGTCTTTTTACTACACTACATACTAAAGTACAGAAGAGTTTTAGTCTTTTTACTACACTACATACTAAAGTACAGAAGAGTTTTAGTCTTTTTACTACACTACATACTAAAGTACAGAAGAGTTTTAGGGCCACAGACAGGAGAGAAAAAAAATCAGATAAAGAAGATTTTCTTTCCATTATGTCGAGAAATGTCAAGAATAAAGACGAATCCTCCAAAATGCTATTGGAGTTAGTGGAGCATTCATGTATTGGGACATCCTAAATCTTTTTCTGGCATACTAAATAGTAGGAAAGTATGGGGATTGGAACGCAGGGTGAGTCTTTGTCCCTTTAGAAGAGAAACACACACTCTTTAAAGGTGTAGTCAGTGATTCTGGAGAACGCTTGTTGTCAAAATCACTTTATGTCAAAATCAGTGAATATCTCCTCATGATCCACTACCTGTCTGTAATGTGTGTGTGCGCTGAAA
>CM049416.1:23875000-23895000 GCA_026929865.2 Hyperoplus lanceolatus
AGAATGGCTGGAAAAAATTAAATGGGGGGGGGGGGGAGTACAATATAGCCTCTCTGTCATTTCAACTCTGTACCATCTAAAAAAGCCTGAACCCACCCCCCCAAAAAAAATTAAAAACATGTTCGCCTAGTTTTCCAGGGAGAGACGAGTGGAGCGTTTGTATGTCTTGGTTTGTGTTAAAACAATATAAAAAAAGTCTGTTAAAGCTGCAGTGTGTAGAATTGTGGGTTTTATTTCCTAGCAGATTTTGTAGAAAGTAATTATAATATCCATAAGTACATTTAATTTAGTGCATAATTGCTGAAAAAAATGTTTTGAATTATTATTTTTGCCCTTAGAAAGGGTCTCATATATGTCCATATTTCTGCATATCATGGACCAAGGCCTAGTGCCGCCATCTTGAAAGTGTCATAGTTGGAATGTCATCAGGTGCATTGTTTAAAATGTAGAATTGTTCTTGTCCTTGAAGGCCACTGTAGCTTCTGTTATTATTCTAAAGGGGTGGGGTTACCCAGGGAGCGTTGCATTCTAGAACTTTGTAGAACTTTCTTGATGACGTCATATTACACACTGCACCTTTAACTCCTCAATATGTTCTTTGTTTTCCAGGGGGAGACGAGTGGGGCGTTTAAAGGGTTCAAAGGTTTTGCGTTGAGCACAGCGACCCCAGCGGCCGCGTCTACCCCGACGCCGTTCTCCGGGTTTGGGAACGGAGCGGGATTCACCAGTCTGACCAACGGGAACAGTGTGGGGCCATTCAGCGGGTTCTCCAGTCCGGCTGCTAACAACACTGCACCTGGTAAGGAGACAGAGAGAGACAGGCACTCACTCACTCACGACACAGACAGACAGACAGACTCACTCACTCACTCACTCACGACACAGACAGACAGACAGACAGACTCACTCACTCACTCACTCAGGACACAGACTCACTCACTCACTCACTCAGGACACAGACAGACAGACAGACTCACTCACTCTCTCACACACACACACACACACACACACACACACACACACACACACACACACACACACACACTATTCAGTGGGTTTTCATCTAAGCAACTCATTTACAGGCTCCGTGGGGCACCTACGGTCTCACCAATTGAAGCCAAAATGAACCCTTTCTAACCTTAAAGGTGCAGTGTGTAATATGACGTCATCAAGAAAGTTCTAGAATGCAACGCTCCCCGGTTAACCCTTTAGAATAATAACAGAAGCTATAGTGGCCTTCAAGAACAATTCTAAACAATGCACCTGATGACATTCCAAAAACATGGATTCCTCCATAAGACTTGCCCGCTCAATGTACAAAATGTATTATTAATATTTGTAATTCTCTGCTCAGGAGGATAATTCAGATTATTGGCAGAGGTGACTTTACACCAATGAGGACATATTGATGAATGAGGATATTGATTTTAGCTAATGAATTACTTAAAATGTTACACAGTGTCCCTTTAATGTTATCATACAATAATTTTTTTAAATATGTTGTTTTTTTCATATATTATTAACATCTGATATACTATTTAACAGTTGCAGTATCAGCAATTATCGCTATAGGCAAAATATTAAAGGTGCAGTGTGTAATATGACATCATCAAGAAAGTTCTAGAATGCAACGCTCCCTGGGTAACCCCAACCCTTTAGAATAATAACAGAAGCTACAGGTGCATTTTAAACAATGCACATGATGACATTCCAACTATGACACTTTCAAGATGGCGGCACTAGGCCTTGGTCCAAAATATGCAGAAATATGGACATATATGAGACCCTTTCTAAGGGAAAAAAAATAATAATTCAAAACATTTTTTTCAGCTATTATGCACTAAATTAAATGTACTTATGGATATTATAATTACTTTCTACAAAATCTGCTAGGAAATAAAACCCCAAATTCTACACACTGCAGCTTTAAGATGATATTTTTTTTCAGTATTGCATACCTACATGTATTCAGTTATTATTATGCTTGTGCGTATTGAGAATAAATGTGAATAGTGAATGAATGAACACTTTATTCCGGACCCAACGTTCCATATAAAAGACAATACAAATACATGACAACACAGATTAAAATACATACAAGCATCGATTCCAGTGTTTCCCCAGCCCAGAGGAGAAGCCTGTATCACTCTGTTTCCCCAGCCCAGAGGAGAACCTTGTATCACTCTGTTTCCCCAGCCCAGAGGAGAACCTTGTATCACTCTGTTTCCCCAGCCCAGAGGAGAACCTTGTATCACTCTGTTTCCCCAGCCCAGAGGAGAACCTTGTATCACTCTGTTTCCCCAGCCCAGAGGAGAAGCCTGTATCACTCTGTTTACTGTCAGTGACTGAGGGCTGCAGTTATTACTTTGTTTTCTGACTCTAGGGGTCGACCCATAAATGTATACATTAAGTTCCTCAACACAGCATGAAAGGTGGGGACATTACTAGTCACAAACAAAGAGCTAGCACTAGTCCATCTGGGAAGCTTAAGGAGGATCCTAAACGCATCGTCATACGCTACCTGTAACTTTTTCAGTTTTGCTGTTCTATATTTACACCAGAGGTGAGCTGTGTAGAATGGAGTACATAGCATTACACAACAGTCTGCTAGTGGCTCACAACACAAACACACTTTCGAGAGAGGCAAGTTATCAGAAATTGTCTTCATCTGCGAAACTCCCCCAAAAATATCAAGATGTTATTTTGTCAATATCGCTCACCCCTAGCATACCTACATGAGAATAAATGTTGCACACACAACCCCAATTTCACCACCCATAGGCTACATTTAATCTTGTCAATTAACTGTTAATAGTAGGTAAATGAGTAGCAGTAATATCGCTCAGAAATAAAAATGCAAAATTTGACATCCCTAACACCTCCATATATTCAGTTATTACAAGGCTAGAATAGAGTGTGTGTGTGTGTGTGTGTGTGTGTGTGTGTGTGTGTGTGTGTGTGTGTGTGTGTGTGTGTGTGTGTGTGTGTGTGTGTGTGTGTGTGTGTGTGTGTGTGTGTGTGTGTGTGTGTGTGTGTGTGTGTGTGTGTGTGTGTGTGTGTGTGTGTGTGTGTGTGTGTCTTGGTTCCAGATCAGTTTAATGTTCTCTGTCGACATCAAATGGAGTGAAAAGCTGCTTCATTGTTGATGCTGCTGCTTTGATATGGAACTGGTGTGTGTGTGTGACTGCATGTGTGGGTCTCCTCTGTCTGTGTGTGTGTCTCTCTAATCTGTGTGTGTGTGAGAGAGAGGGCGTGTGTGTGAGTGAGTGTGTGTGACGTGAGACCGTGCGTGCATGAGACTGTCTCTCTCTCTCGGTGTGTGTGTGTGTGTGTGTCGCCTGGGGGCAGAATGGGGGCAGCCTCTTTATTTCTCTTCCTCTCAGCTTCATCCTCCTCCTGTCACACTCACTCTGCCTTTCAAATCACATCCTATACTACACACTACAGCTGACCATAAACAGTATGTATCTATCTATCTATCTATCTATCTATCTATCTATCTATCTATCTATCTATCTATCTATCTATCTATCTGTCTATCTGTCTATCTATGCTACAATTGGGACATACTTTAACTTATTTATCGCATCCTAACATGACTCCTTGATCTTGCCTCTTGCTTATTAATGTATCCGTCTCATCGCTTTTTTTATTTTTTATTTTTTCTGTTGACAACTTTATACAAAAGCAACATACAGACAAAATTACAATACAACGTCAGATGCCTAAGAGCTCCAATTGAATCCAGGATCTAGTAACATAATCATTTCTTGCCTATATACGTATTCTTATAGTAACAAAAGCTGGACATGTGCTTGAATTTTGCTCTTAAAATACATATACAAACCCTGTACTAAATTGTGTGACTCTCTGTCTGTCTGTCTGTCTGTCTCCGTCTGTCTGTTTATTTCCACATTGCCACACTCTCAATTCTCTCTCATTTTCCCTCTCTCTCTCTCTCTCTCTCTCTCTCTCTCTCTCTCTCTCTCTCTCTCTCTCTCTCTAGGTCTCACATTCAACGGCCCCTCCTCTTTTAATGACATCAAACTCAAGCCAACCAATGGGAGCAGCCCTAGCATCCTTAGCCCCTCCCTCTCTTCTTTCCCCACCATCAACAGCAGCAACAAGGAATACAGCCGGCAGCTCACGGCTCTGAATTGCTCCGTTCGAGATTGGATAAACAAACACGTGAATGACAACCCGCTCTGCGACCTCAACCCCATATTCAAGGATTACGAAAAACACCTGGCAAGCATCGAAAAACAATATGGCGCCGTTTCTGCTGCTACAGATGAGAAAAAAACAGCGTCAACAATCCCTACTACACCTGCAATGCTGCCAAGTCTATCAACGGTTCCCCCAGCTCAAAAAAATACCACAAATACTCCCACTACGCCCGGATTGTTTTCATTCGGCAAAAAAAATACCACCGAAGAAGAGGAGACAGGGAAAGATGAGAAGAAAATGGCGGCCACATCAGTTTCCTCTCCAGCTGTTGGCGTGAGTTTTAACTTTGGTCAGAAAGTAGACAGCGACGTGATTGGTTCGTTGGGTTCCAACAAACCGGCGGGCATTCCGAGCTTCTCATTCGCTCCCGTGTCCGGCGGTCAGAATTCACTGTTTGGATCGACGGGCGGCACGACGTTTGGAGGGGTGGCGAAACCGAGCGCTACACCGTCGCAACCAACATGTAGTAAAGGCAAGATATGGATTGTTTTTTTGTTTTTTTTAATTCATTGTTTCATACAGCATAAGGAACCTAAAGGTGCAGTGTGTAATATGACATCATCAAGAAAGTTCTACAAAGTTCTAGAATGCAACGCTCCCTGGGTAACCCCAACCCTTTCGAATAATAACAGAAGCTACAGTGGCCTTCAAGGACAAGAACAATTCTAAATTCTAAAAAAATGCACCTGATGACATTCCAAAAACATGGATGCCTCTATAAGACTTGCCTGCTCAATGTACAAAATGTAATGTTAATATTTGTAATTCTCCGCTCAGGAGGATAATTCAGATTATTGGCAGAGGTGATTTTACACCAATGAGGACATATTTATGAATGAGGATATTGATTTTACTTACTTCATTACTTAAAATGTTACACAGTGTCCCTTTTAATGTTAAATTTTACTTATTTACTTATGATATCTGTCTGTTAAATATTTTTTTCTTCCATCTTTTGTTTAATTTCTTAATTTATCCAGAAAAAAAATGTCATCTTCAAACAAGGCATTTAAAATATATTTTTTTTAAATTACTAAATCAGATTAGTTAGTGAGTTAGTTAGTTAGTTAGTTAGTTAGTTAGTTATTTATTTATTTATTTATTTATTTATTTATTTATTTATTTTTTACCATCAAGTAGTAAGGCAAGGATATGGCATTTTTAAATTCAACATATAGAGATATCTGTCGGTTAAATAACTTCTATACATCATTTCTTTAATAGACGTCTTTCTTTTCAAAAGACAAAAAAAGACTTTTGTTTTGATAATTAAATGTAAAGATTTGCTGCATTTTTATTGTTATCTCAGTTTTAGAAATTTGAAGGTAATTTTACTTTATTAAAAAAAATATAAATATATATCATTTCTTAGTTTTTTTTTAAAGGGCAGTGTGTAATATGACATCATCAAGAAAGTTCTAGAATGCAACGCTCCCTGGCTAACCCCACCCCTTTAGAATAATAACAGAAGCTACAGTGGCCTTCAAGAACAATTCTAAATTCTAAACAATGCACCTGATGACATTCCAACCAACATGGATGCCTCCATAAGACTTGCCTGCTCAATGTACAAAATGTAATATGAATATTTGTAATTCTCCGCTCAGGAGGATAATTCAGATTATTGGCAGAGGTGATTTTACGCCAACGAGGACATATTTATGAATGAGGATATTGATTTTAGCTAATACATTACTTAAAATGTTACACAGTGTCCCTTTAAAGTTGAGGAGCTTGTTTTCATAATATTTTTCTTTTTAACATGTACGTTTTTTTTCTCTGATTTTTTTATTTTTTTTTAAATTTTATACTTTTTCATGAAAACTTTATTATTATTTTTTATTTTTTCTAGACGAGAACGGGGAGGAGGAGTCAGACGAGCCGCCCAAAGTCGAGATCAAAGAAGTGAAGGAGGACGATGCATTCTACTCGAAGAAGTACGTTTAATAAAACCAAATATAATGCCATAGCAATCATTCCCAGCACTATTCTGAAGGTTATTACAGAAGGATTCGTTCATATGTTGTTCACTGTCTGATTTATGAGACATTCTCTTCTTAAAAACATGATGAAAATGCACTTTTTTAAGACCTATACATAGTATTTTTGGATTTATAAAATTAAAAAAGGGTTGTGTCATATCGGTTCTGTAAAAACTTTGGACACTTAACTATCCTCATACATCTAGATTTTAGTTTTTTTTTAAAAGTGTTGCCAATATTAAACATAATTAGCTAAAAATTGTCAACATTTCCTGTTATTTCAAAAAATTCTGAAAAATTTGTAACATAAGAAATGATAGTTGTAATGTCAGTCATCAACTGGGAAAGTTTCATGTTGATATCTATAAGTTAAAAAAATTACCCTATGCACCTGCAGTGTCTCAAATTAAGTTGTTTTAATCGTGTGTGTGTGTGTGTGTGTGTGTGTGTGTGTGTGTGTGTGTGTGTGTGTGTGTGTGTGTGTGTGTGTGTGTGTGTGTGTCCAGGTGTAAACTCTTCTATAAGAAAGACTCAGAGTTCAAAGAGAAAGGAGTTGGAACTCTTCACCTCAAAGAAACCGACAACGGGAAAACTCAGATGATCATCCGCGCCGACACAAACCTCGGTAAATATAGAAAATTATAATAAAAACACATATTTAAACATATTTTTAGGAGAATTTAGACCGCTAAAATGATTCATTTCATATTTCCACTGGTGAAGTAGATATTTAAGGCTGTTTTAAAATGATACAAATCAGATTTTTTTTTAATAATTTTTTTTTTTTAGATATTTTTTTGGCATTTTTTTTGCTTTATTGATAGTGTAGAGACAGAGTTGAAATGGGGCAGAGAGGGGAGTGACATGCAGAGAACGACCGCGGGCTGGAATCCAACCCGGGTCCGCTGCTGGCCGAGGCCCATGGGGGGGGGGGACGCCCTATACAATCTGAGTTTTTTTAAGACAAATAAAAAACTAAAAACAGGGTTGAGATAAATAAAAAGCACATGTATTAGGTGCATTGAGGAGGAAACTACATGGTACAACAGTGCCACCTACTGGCCGAACAGTGGAACTGCTGCTCCCAGTCACTCAATGTTAAAGTGACTTTTAATCCATTTATTAGATGTTAAAGGTGCAGTGTGTAATATGACATCATCAAGAAAGTTCTACAAAGTTCTAGAATGCAACGCTCCCTGGGTAACCCCACCCCTTTAGAATAATAACAGAAGCTACAGTGGCCTTCAAGGACAAGACCAATTCTAAATTCTAAACAATGCACCTGATGACATTCCAACTATGACACTTTCAAGATGGCGGCACTAGGCCTTGGTCAAAAATATGCAGAAATATGGACATATATGAGACCCTTTCTAAGGGAACAAATAATAATTCAAAACTTTTTTTTCAGCTATTCTGCACTAAATTAAACCTACTTATGGATATTATAATTACTTTCTACAAAATCTGCTAGGAAATAAAACCCAAAATTCTACACACTGCAGGTTTAAAGAAAGGGCGCCCCCGTTAAGAGCTTTTTACGTAAAACTACATCGTCGTTAGGTTGGTATTCAGCTCAATAGAACTTTCTGCAAAAGTACTCATTCACAAGGACCAAGTGGTATTCCTAGCCTGTAGAATGGTATTCTGGGCTGGCTAGTGTAGGCAGGGTTTAACGCCCTGAAAAAAATTAAATGACCAGTCTGGATTTTTCATCCATCTTCATCTCTACATTACTCAATGGAAATGCTCTTTAATGACAATATTTTTTGGGGGGAATTTGTTAGAAATGTTGTCAGTAGTTTATAGAATAAAACCAAAATGTTCATTCTACTCAAACATATGCCTCTAAAGAGTAAAACGAGAGACACTGAACATTTGGAGTGGTCTCGTCGTGTGTTCCAGAGCTGTGTATTAATCAGTTTAGATATTGTCTTACAGCCTACATTTTAATTAACACAAGTAGCCATGTTTATGTTTATTTTATTCCACATACAAAATAGATTTTAAAAAACATGTAGTAAAACAAATTAAAAATACATGTGTAGGTGTGGCAGAAACCTGTACAGGCTTATATAGAGCCACACCCAAAATACATTTACATATTAATATTAGCAGATCAGCACACAAGCGCACACACACACACACACACAAAAAAAAAAAAAAAAAAAACATATGTATAAATGAGAGAAAAAAAACAATGCAAAACAATCAAAGAAATTTAAGAACAAAACCATTTTAACTACTTACCCATCATTATAAAATCACTATTATAATATAATGAATGAGGTTTTTCTTCCCTCAGTCTTCCCTCAGTCTTCCCTTGGTCCCAGCTGTCCTGTTAATCCTAACCCTACATTTTACCATGTGTGATGTCACGCATGGTAAAATGTAGGGTTAGACAGTGAGACCATAAAACACTCTTTCTGCCTTTTCTCAGGCTAGGATGAACCGATTTCTAAAATGTTTGCAATTTTACACTACATAGGATCTCAGAGTTCAATACACCTTCATGTTTCCACCGGTGAAGTAGGTCTTAAACTACTCACCCTCCCTCTCTCTTCCATAGGAAACATCTTGCTGAACATAATGGTCTATTCGTCGATGCCGTTTTCTCTCTTTTTTTACTATTTAGTACGCCAGAAAAAGATTTAGGACGTCCCAATACATGCACGTTAATTGTAGTATGCTGAAAATACATAAATGCCCCACTTACTCCAATAGCATTTTGGAGTATTCGTCTTTATTCTTTGACATTTCTCGACATAATGAAAAAAAAAATCTTCCTTATCTGATTTTTTTTTCCCCCTAAAAACTCTCTTCTCTAATGTCTGTAGGAAAGAATCCCTAAAACTCTTCTGTACTTTAGTATGTAGTGTAGTAAAAAGACTAAAACTCTTCTGTGCTTTAGTATGTAGTGTAGGAAAAAGACTAAAACTCTTCTGTGCTTTAGTATGTAGTGTAGTAAAACGACTAAAACTCTTCTGTACTTTAGTATGTAGTGAAGTAAAAAGACTAAAACTCTTCTGTACTTTAGTATGTAGTGTAGTAAAAAGACTAAAACTCTTCTGTACTTTAGTATGTAGTGTAGTAAAAAGACTAAAACTCTTCTGTACTTTAGTATGTAGTGCAGTAAAAAGACTAAAACTCTTCTGTACTTTAGTATGTAGTGTAGGAAAAAGAAAGAGTATGTGATTTGGAACGCAGGGCTAATTTAACACTGTAGCCATTATAACTACTCACCCTCTCTCTTCCATAGGAAACATCTTGCTGAACATAATGGTCCATTCGTCGATGCCGTTTTCCCGCGTCGGTAAAAACAACGTGATGGTCGTGTGTGTCCCAAACCCTCCGGTTGACGAGAAGAATTCTACCCAGCCCGTACCCCTCCTCATTCGGGTTAAAACCTCCGAAGACGCAGACACCCTCCATAAAACCCTGGAGGACAAGAAAGCATGAAGAGATATATGTATATATATATATGTATAGATGGACAGACAGACAGACACACTCTGATATACACAGAGAGACATAAGCAAAGGCTGATCTCACACACACACTTGTACAGAAAGACATACACATATACACACCCAGACATAGAGAGACACTGTAACACACACACTCACACAGACAGACAGGTGGATGGATGGACACACACACGGACGGAGAGACATACAGATAGATAGACAGACAGACACATGCAACCTTGGAAGACAAGAAAGCATGAAAAGGCAAAGATATTTTACACACACACACTCAAAGTAGACACACACACACACGTACTCAAAGCAGACAGACACTCCACGCACACACACACCCCCACACACACTCCACAAAACTCTTGAGCACAAGAAAGGCTAAAAATTATTTTAGCTGATGTACAACTACAAGGACCACACACACACACACACACACACACACACACGTACTAAAGCCTGGTTTCCACTGAGTAATTCAGTATAGTTCGGTACACATTTTATTTAGCATTTCCATTATAAATAGTTGAGATGGGTCCCATAATAAGCAAACAGTGCCGTACCTATGTTTTGTCACCCTTTGGTTGGGGGTACAAAACTGTCCCAAAAGGGGTTCCATCCATGGAATTCACTTTTTTTTTAAAGATGGACTTGTACATACTATGACTGCTTCTGAAATAAACCCTGCCTACTGAAGTGTGTGTGTGTGTGTGTGTGTGTGTGTGTGTGTGTGTGTGTGTGTGTGTGAAAACAAAAGCTAGATTTAGGGTTAACTGTGCTATTCAGTGGAAACGTAAGGCTCAAACACACTCACTCGTAGTCCAACTCTCAAAATCACGTCACAATCACATCCTTCAGTTTGTCACAAATTCAATTGGTCGCCATACTGTGAAATTTTTCTGTTTCTTTTTGAATCTCAAATATTAATTAAAAAAAACGCACGATCAAACATTCCTCTGGACGTGACAGTGACGCTGCTGCAGCTAATGGTTTGACTACAGACGAAAAGAGAAATGCATTTTACCAGGGCAGGGTTTTTTTTTTTTTTTTTTTAGATATTTTTTGGGGCATTTTTATGCTTTATTGATAGTGTAGAGACAGAGTTGAAATGGGGCAGAGAGGGGAGTGACATGCAGAGAACGACCGCGGGCTGGAATCCAACCCGGGTCCGCTGCTGGCCGAGGCCCTCGGGGGGGGGGGGGGGGGGACCGCCCTACCAACTGAGCTAAGGGCTCCTCCAGGACGGGGGGGTTTTAATCTTACTGTTTTTAATTTGAGCATCTATCAAATAAAAAACTCCCCATAAAGGTTGATTTGGTTTTATCAAATGAAATAAGTTTGAGAACTTCAGGCTCCTGCAAACTGAATCTGTATTTTTTTTGGCCGAAAAGTGTGTGTGTGTGTGTGCGTGTGTGTGTGCGCGAGTATGTGTGAGAGTTACCGTGTGTGTGTGTGTGTGTGTGTGTGTGTGTGTGTGCTTCTACCATACTCCCACTCTCTACTTTCTAATATGTTGCTGACAAATTTTGTTCAGCAGATGAAATTCTCCTTGCTCTGTAAGCAATCTCAGATTTGAACGGACCCAATATTTACTTTTTATTTTACTTTTTTCCACAACTCTACACACACACACACACACACACACACACACACACACACACACACACACACACACACACACACACACACACACACACACTAATACCAGATTACGGTTACAATTAAAATACGGACTTTCTTTCTTTCTTTTTTAAACTATGGCGTCAAGGATTTGGTGCGTACACGATTTGTTTTTGGTCTGGAAACTATTTATTGTGTCTGAAGAGAACGACCCCATCTCCCCCTCCCATCTGAACAGTGGAGCGGATAAAAACGTGCAAATTATGATATTACAAACAAGTTGAAAATCCAAGATGGTAGCATATATATATATATATTTTTTTTTTCAAGATTCCCGCCAAATCGGCCTCAAAGTTGTATTATAATTTGTTGACGTGTGTGTGTGTGTGCGTGCGTGTGTAGCTGAGTTTTGACTAATTTGGCGTCAATGTGAACGTTTTAAGGGATGGACAAACACATAATATGGCATTAGTAATGGTAAAGTAGCAAAAATGAATTGTCAATATAACTTTTCATGGGAAAATTAGTGTGTGTGTGTGTGTGTGTGTGTGTGTGTGTGAGAGTGAGTGTGTGTGTGTAAAAAATCACCAACTTCATTCTCATCATAATTTGCACAAAACTTTGTATCCGCTCCACTATAAAGACCTTCTGGTGTGAACATGGAAGTGTGTGTGTGTGTGTGTGTGTGTGTGAGAAACTAAGAACAAGTGATCTCTATTTTCTGTAATTAAATATTAAAACGTCTGTACATTTTTTTTGTGTGTGTGTGTGTTTTTGTTTCAAAGTGTCCTTTGTGTGGCCGCCGGTTTGGGGCCGTGTGCAAAAAGAGTGTGATGATGTCATCACGTCGCCTTGACAACGTTTGTTAAGACATTAAATCTAATAAACTCCACCACTAGTTCTGCTTGATTTCATTTGTGTGTGATTTTTTTTTTTTTTTAAAGGAGCAGTCAGTGATTCTGGAGAACGCTTGTTGTCTAAATCAGTGAATATCTCCTCATGATCCACTACCTGTCTGTACTGAGTGTGCCATGAAAATAAATCCAGTGTTGTTAATTAATACACAGCCTAGGCTCTGTAAACTGGTATGTAAACAAAAGGGAGCCACTATAGCTAGCAAGTAAACACAATGCCCGGTTTGCACGCACGCACGCACACACGCACACACACAGTACAGACAGGTAGCGGATCATGAGGAGATTCACTGATTTTGACAAAGTGATTTTGACAACAAGCGTTCTCCAGAATCACTGACTGCACCTTTAACTCCATGCTTTTATTATATATATTATTCACTGATGATGTAGAGAAATGATCTAAATTGAAATATACATATGTTTTTAAATGGGAAACATTATGCCGACATCAATAGGTTGTGAGAAATCCCGTGATATTTACAAAGTTAACCGCAAATAATAATTGCAATCTCAGCCACTCTGGTCCCAAAAAGGTTTGAACAATCACACGTTTGTACATTCTAGTCTACAGGTATGTTTAGGTCATATCTCCATGACAACACTGAGGGGGGTGAATTTTTTCTAGCAGGCTAGTTTTTATTCTTTTGGAGGTTAAAATGTATGAATAATTAGGGGCGTGGTCTCTTGAGTGACAGCTAGCCGCCCGCTGCCCCTCACTTCGCCTCGGAGGTATACGTCAGCTCGATGGGCGTATCTCCCTCCCCCCCGACGTCACATCAACGCCCTTTTTCGGTAAGAGGAAATGAGGCGGAGTAAAAATCTGACAAGATGGCGACGTGAATTATATACTATCTATGGTTTGTACGGAAGAAAAAAACTGAACTCCAATACAATAAAAGGTAAGTTAAAGGTTCATATGCTCCTGATATATGCCGGCATGTTGCACCGCCATGTTTCTACAGTAACACAGAACGGACAAACTTAACGGCCTTACATGTTTTTATATATAGTGGGCGTCCTGGGGAAATGCACCTGTTGGAAGACCAAGAAGAAGAAGAAGAAGTACTATAGAATAAATAACTAAATACATCTTCACCTCATCACTTGATATTGTGGAAAGACTTGAGGCAGTGGTGGATGATGCCATCTTTAGTAACTATAGCTTCTTGTCCTTGATGGCCTCCGTAGCTTCTGTAAATTCTCCCCCAAAGGGAGGGGTTAGCAAGGGAGCGTTGACATCTACAATCTCACAACTACCCTGTGTTCCGAATCGCATACTCTTTCTTTTCTCTATTCTACATACTACATCTGACATTAAAAATAATCTAGTTAGGATGCAGTATGCTACAATTGGGACATACCTTAACTTATTTATTTCATCATAACATTGCTCCTTGATCTTGCCTCTTGCTTATATATCCGTCTCATCCCCGTTTGTTTTCATACGGAGGCTCCGTTGACGTAACGTCACTTCAGGTGCGCACTGGATTGTGGGTCAGAATCGCCAAAATAGGATGCACTTTTCAACACTAAAAATCTTGGCCGGGTGAAGTAGGACATCCGGGTACTTCTAACCATACTAAATCTTACTACAAGAATCGGGACATCCTAAATCTTTTTTCTTCCACACTAAATAGTAGAAAGTATGCGATTTAGAACACAGGGCTAAATGCTGCCAACATTCTCAGATATTACACACTGTATCTTTAAAAAATAAACAGTCCACAAACAAGCATTCATTTTTCTGGTGATGTGTATTTCAATAATCAGTTCATCCTAGCCTGAATAAAGGCAGAAAGAGTGTTTTATGGTCTCACTTTCTAACCCTACATTTTACAAATGTGTGACATTACACATGGTAAAATGTAGGGTTAGGATTAACAGGACAGCTGGGCCAAGGGAAGACTGAGGGAAGAAAAACCTCATTCATTATATTATAATAGTGATGTTATAATGATAGAACGCCGGTTCCATATGGGTGAAGTAGTCCTTTAAAATAAACAGTCCACAAACAAGCATTCATTTTTCTGGCAATGTGTATTTCAGTAATAAATAAAAGCAGTCAGACATTCGTACAGGCTTTAGACTAAAAGCAACAGAACTAACAGACACATGCCGCACACGATCGCTGTCATGACAACAACAGAAAAGTATCAACAAACATTTTTTCATAAAGATTCAAAAAGCATTTTCTTTTTACAGTGCAAACGTCTCATATCAAATGTGTTCTGAGCTAAAGCGTTTTTGCGTGGGTATACAAAGGCTGTGTTGTAAAAGCCCTTCTAACGTCCTCCCTCCTACATACTCAACATGGATATACTACATACTAAAAGCCCTACTAACGTCCTCCCTCCTACATACTCAACATGGATATACTACATACTAAAAGCCCTACTAACGTCCTCCCTCCTACATACTCAACATGTATACACTACATACTAAAAGCCCTACTAATGTCCTCCCTCCTACATACTCAACATGTATATACTACATACTAAAAGCCCTACTAACGTCCTCCCTCCTACATACTCAACATGTTTATACTACATACTAAAAGCCCTAATAACGTCCTCCCTCCTACATACTCAACATGTATATACTACATACTAAAAGCCCTACTAACGTCCTCCCTCCTACATACTCAACATGTATATACTACATACAGTCTACTTAACCATCCATTGTGTATGCGAGGTTCGTCGGACCGTTTACACTGAAGTATACAGAAGCAATAAAGAAATTAAAAAAAAAAAAAAATTCTGTGTCGTTTGAAAAAGACGCAATGCATTGTGGGGCGGTTGA
The DNA here is from genome assembly GCA_026929865.2 of Hyperoplus lanceolatus. NCBI lineage: Eukaryota > Metazoa > Chordata > Actinopteri > Uranoscopiformes > Ammodytidae > Hyperoplus > Hyperoplus lanceolatus. The sequence goes on from CM049416.1 coordinate 23,890,025, forward strand.
GTTGGGAAAAGTAACCTACAAAATCTTCCCGGAAGTTAGTACTCATCCGGGCATTTCTCGCCTACACAAACTCGCATACACAACCACAACATACTCAAATTGACGTCAAAATTAGTATGAGTAGGACAGTAGTAGAGCTTTTAGTATGAGTGGGACGCTAGCAGGGCTTTTAGTATGAGTGGGACGCTAGCAGGGCTTTTAGTATGAGTGGGACGCTAGCAGGGCTTTTAGTATGAGTAGAACGCTAGCAGGGCTTTTAGTATGAGTGGGACGCTAGCAGGGCTTTTAGTATGAGTAGAACGCTAGCAGGGCTTTTAGTATGAGTAGAACGCTAGCAGGGCTTTTAGTATGAGTGGAACGCTAGCAGGGCTTTTCCATCACAGCCATACATTGAGCTGTTGAAACTAAAATCACATCGTTAATAATCATAATACTGAAATGACAATGTTTACGTCAAAGAAAAATAATGTTTGATCGATGATGGCTTCGCTGTCTTGCAAAACTTCTAGACTTTTGGAACTTTTAAATATTTCTGAAACAGTCTCATTTTTCCTCTGATGATCAAAAATCACATGTAATAGCAAACGAGACCATCAGTGCAAAGAATGCTATTTTTATATAGTTTTTCTTAATGCCTTTGTCATGGGTATACGCTCACCCAGGAACAACAGCTGGCGTGGTAAAAACACTACCTGCTTTTGTCCAAAGGGGGGCGCTAGAAGGAACAAAAGCTAAAAGTTTGTCGGAGCACTCAGCAGTCAGATGTTAGATTTTAGATTTAAGGCTTCGAGGGTAAAATGGGGACGAAAGTTATAAACCTAAATTTATGAACGTCATTTGTGTTAGTAAATGTGGCCGCAATGCATTGTGGTATACGGGAGTAACATGTAGGGAACACCAACCCTGCGTTCCAATCCCCAAACTTCCCTACTATTTAGTACGCCAGAAAAAAAATGTAGTATGCTGAAAATACATAAATGCCCCGCTAACTCCATTAGCATTTTGCAGTATTCGTCTTTATTCTTGACATTTCTCAACATAATGAAAAAAAAAATCTTCCTTATCTGATTTTTTTCCCTCTCCTGTCTGTGGCCCTAAAACTCTTCTGTACTTTAGTATGTAGTGTAGTAAAAAGACTAAAACTCTTCTGTACTTTAGTATGTAGTGTAGTAAAAAGACTAAAACTCTTCTGTACTTTAGTATGTAGGGTAGGAAAAAGAAAGAGTATGTGATTTGGAACGCGGGGTGTGAATTTGTACACCACTACAAAATGGCGAGCACCCTATGTAGTGCACTATGTCCGCGATAGGGAACGATTTCTAACACAGCAAGCTAAGTGTTGCCTTTTCTTTCACTTCAATGTCCCTTTAAATTCATCTTTACTTTTAGTTTTTTAACTGATACTTCAAGTTTGTGAGTCGGAATGTAATACAAGAAAAATCAGAGCGGCATTAATGTGACTTTGTTTTAAGTTTAAATAAGTTCAAACACAAAAACAATTAGTTGAGTTAGTGTAAGCTTTTGTTATATATAAATATAGAGCTCCGGAAAACATTAAGAGACCACTCCAACTGTTCAGTGTCTCTCGTTTTACTCTTTAGAGGCATATGTTTGAGTAGAATGAACATTTTGGTTTTATTCTACAAACTACTGACAACATTTCTACCAAATTCCAATACATTTTTTTTTTGTCATTAAAGAGCATTTTCAATAAGTAATGTAAAGACGAAGATTTGAGAAAAATCCAGACTGGTCTCTTAATTATTTCCGGAGCTGTGTATATATATATTATATATTATATAAAAGGAATGTATATCTGCTAAGAAGGTTGATCTAAGAAATTATTTAAATTAAATTAAAAGTAAACAGAAAACTATTAATTTTATGATTAAAAACTCACAATACGGTGATAGACATGTGTTCTGTAATGAGAACATTGCAATTGAGATTTATATAGAAAATGTTGATTTTACATCAAGTTTTAAAGAGGTTAATAGGTCGCTATTATCGTCATATTTAAGCTAATTCTTGCTGATTTTCACATATTAAAGCTGGGGTGGAGGATTTGGGGAGAAAATGGCAGTTGGGATAGAGATTCGAATCCAAATACCTCAACCGCTCCACTTGTTCTCTTTGGTCCCTCCCCTATGGTCCCACCCTGACACGCTCTACACCAACAAAGTGGTGCCAAAGTGAATGGACAGTCCCAACAGCCAATAAGAACAGAGAATTGGAGCCGCCTCGCTCTGATTGGTCAAAGTGTACAGCTCATGTTAACTTTGACCAATCAGAAATCACATACCCCAGCTTTAAGTGAAATAGTTGCTGGTTTTTCAAAGAGCTTATTCTTCTTTAAGCCCCTGTCTCTCTGGGCTGCGACAGTGTGCGTCAAGTTGGAGACACAAAATTGCGAGAAAATATGCGAATTAGCGACAGTTTTCACTTGCAGTCTCACCGAGTTGGTTCCTCACGACACGTTTGCGAATGTCCTGGCCAACACTTGCCAGGAGGTCGCATTTATGTCTCGCGAACGTCTGGCGAGCGTCGCATGAACGGAATGGCAGTCTCACTTTTGTCTCAAATCAGTCACAATTTAGTTTCATATGTCGCCAAACCCTCGCAAAGTTGTCTCACACTTCTCGCACTTTCTGACTCGCGGAGACTAAATTGAGAAGGGTTTGCAACGCGTTTGAGACACCTGCGATGACTCTGAGACTATTTTGGGACTAGATTTGTCGCACACTTTTTTTTTTTGAACATGTTCAAAATTCAAGCGACAGGACTGCGCGGCTCTGCGACTCATGCGAGGAAATTGAGACCCCAGCGAATGTTTGGAGACAGTTTAGAGACTCCCTCGCGAATGCAGTCTCCAACTTGTCACAAACAGTCGCAGCCCAGTGAGTGAGATAGGGGCTTTAAAAACATGTTTCAAACACAATAACATAAAGACATTTCAGACACTGAATGAGGACAATATTGGCTGAACAATCAATAAAAATGTGCGTTAGGGGTGTCACAATCTCGACTTCCAAAATTTTAGCACAATTTACTACATACTACAGCTGATCATAAACAGTGTGTTGTTAGTATGCAGTATGCTACAATTGGGACACTTTACTTTAACTTATTTATTTCATCCTAACATGGCTCCTTGATCTTGCCTCTTGCTTATATATATCCGTGTCATCGCTGGTTGTTTTCACTGGGAGGCTCAGTCCATGTGATGTAACTTCTGCTGCAGTGGATTGTGGGTCAGAACCTCCATAAAGCTGCTGGTTTCAACACTAAAATTAAAAAAAAATCACCACCGGATGTAGTAGGACATCTGGGTATTTTTCTAAACTGAATTGAGTCCTTTAAAGCTGGGGTATATGATTTGGGTAGAAAATAGCAGTTGGGATAGAGATTTGAATCCAAATACCTCAACCGCTCCACTTGTTCTCTTTGGTCCCTCCCCTATGGTCCCTCCCTGACACGCTCTACACCAACAAAGTCGTGCCAAAGTGAATGGACAGTCCCAACAGCCAATAAGAACAGATAATCGGAGCCTCGCTCTGATTGGTCAAGGTGTACAGCTCATGTTCACTTTAACCAATCAGAAATCATATACCCCAGCTTTAAACGCATTATTTACAGCGTTAACGCAATTTTTGGGGGCAGCACACAGAGGCAGGGGAGAGCAAAGTGACGAGTAGATATTCTCAGACCACGTCACCTACATATAGCTGAATGGCTTATGACATATTTGCCAAATATTACAGGGAAAAAGTGACCCACCCCAGCTTTAAATCAAGAAATCTAACCAAATCTAGAGCATTGTGACACATATATTACAAACACTTTGCTGTTTGCCTGTTACAGTGAGTGAAGCCGTGACTAGCTTTATACAAAAACACTTTATTCCCCCGAACGTCTTTCTCAGAGGAAATGTGTTAAAAAACAAATAGAGCCCCTGTAAGACCAAAGCCTTCGAACTATGTAATATGGGGAATTGATACTGATGTCTGTCTGTCTGTCTGTCTGTCTGTCTGTCTCAATGTCTGTCTGTCTGTCTCAATGTCTGTCTGTCTGTCTGTCTGTCTGTCTGTCTGTCTGTCTCAATGTCTGTCTCAATGTCTGTCTGTCTGTCTGTCTGTCTGTCTCAATGTCTGTCTGTCTCAATGTCTGTCTCAATGTCTGTCTCAATGTCTGTCTGTCTGTCTGTCTGTCTGTCTGTCTGTCTCAATGTCTGTCTGTCTGTCTGTCTGTCTGTCTGTCTCAATGTCTGTCTGTCTCAATGTCTGTCTCAATGTCTGTCTCAATGTCTGTCTGTCTGTCTGGGGAGTTAGTTTCATGATAGTAAGTCTGTCTGTCTGTCTGTCTGTTTGTTTGTTTGTCTGTCTGTCTGTCTGGGGAGTTAGTTTCATGATAGTAAGTCTGTCTGTCTGTCAAGTTAGTTTCATGATAGTAAGTCTGTCTGTCTGTCTGTCTGTCTGTCTGTCTGTCTGTCTGTCGAGTTAGTTTCATGATAGTAAGTCTGTCTGTCTGTCTGTCTGTCTGTCTGTCTGTCTGTCTGTCTGTCTGTCTGTCTATCTGTCTGTCTGTCTGTCTGTCTGTCAAGTTAGTTTCATGATAGTAGGTCTGTCTGTCTGTCTCAATGTCTGTCTGTCTGTCTGTCTGTCGAGTTAGTTTCATGATAGTAAGTCTGTCTGTCTGTCTGTCTGTTTGTTTGTCTGTCTGTCTGGGGAGTTAGTTTCATGATAGTAAGTCAGTCTGTCTGTCTGTCTGTCTGTCTGTCTGTCGAGTTAGTTTCATGATAGTAAGTCTGTCTGTCTGTGTCTGTCTGTCTGTCTGTCTGTCTGTCTGTCTGTCTGTCTATCAAGGGAGTTAGTTTCATGATAGTAAGTCTGTCTGTCTGTCTGTCGAGTTAGTTTCATGATAGTAAGTCTGTCTGTCTGTGTCTGTCTGTCTGTCTGTCTGTCTGTCTGTCTATCTGG
>CM049416.1:23907500-23915000 GCA_026929865.2 Hyperoplus lanceolatus
CTGGAAGAAATATAAACAAACATTAAAGCTTTAGTGCGTAACTTTCCCCTGCAAACACTTCCTGGAAGAAATATAAACAAACATTAAAGCTTTAGTGCGTAACTTTCCCCTGCAAACACTTCCTGGAAGACATATAAACAAACATTAAAGCTTTAGTGCGTAACTTTCCCCTGCAAACACTTCCTGGAAGAAATATAAACAAACATTAAAGCTTTAGTGCGTAACTTTCCCCTGCAAACACTTCCTGGAAGAAATATAAACAAACATTAAAGCTTTAGTGCGTAACTTTCCCCTGCAAACAGTTCCTGAAGAAATAAATAATAATAACAACTTAAATTTGAAAAGCACGTTGAAAAAAACAAGTAGTTTACAAAGTGCTTTGACAGAGGAAACCAAAGCACATACAGATCAAATACACTTATATTTTTAACACATGCCCTGCGTTCCAAATCACATACTCTTTCTCTTTACTACACTGCATACTAAAGTACAGAAGAGTTTTAGTCTCTTTACTACACTGCATACTAAAGTACAGAAGAGTTTTAGTCTTTTTACTACACTACATACTAAAGTACAGAAGAGTTTTAGTCTTTTTACTACACTACATACTAAAGTACAGAAGAGTTTTAGTCTTTTTACTACACTACATACTGAAGTACAGAAGAGTTTTAGTCTTTTTCCTACACTACATACTAAAGTACAGAAGAGTTTTAGTCTTTTTACTACACTACATACTAAAGTACAGAAGAGTTTTAGTCTTTTTACTACACTACATACTAAAGTACAGAAGAGTTTTAGTCTTTTTACTACACTACATACTAAAGTACAGAAGAGTTTTAGTCTCTTTACTACACTGCATACTAAAGTACAGAAGAGTTTTAGTCTCTTTACTACACTACATACTAAAGTACAGAAGAGTTTTAGTCTTTTTACTACACTACATACTAAAGCACAGAAGAGTTTTAGTCTTTTTACTACACTACATACTAAAGTACAGAATAGTTTTAGTCTTTTTACTACACTACATACTAAAGCACAGAAGAGTTTTAGTCTCTTTACTACACTACATACTAAAGCGCAGAAGAGTTTTAGTCTTTTTACTACACTACATACTAAAGTACAGAAGAGTTTTAGTCTTTTTACTACACTACATACTAAAGTACAGAGGAGTTTTAGTCTTTTTACTACACTACATACTAAAGTACAGAAGAGTTTTAGTCTTTTTACTACACTACATACTAAAGTACAGAAGAGTTTTAGTCTTTTTACTACACTACATACTAAAGTACAGAAGAGTTTTAGGGCCACAGACAGGAGAGAAAAAAATCAGATGAGGAAGTTTTTTTTTCTCCATTATGTCGAGAAATGTCAAGAATAAAGACGAATACTCCAAAATGCTATTGGAGTTAGTGGGGCATTTTCAGCATACTACAATTGACGTGCATGTATTGGGACGTCCTAAATCTTTTTCTGGCGTACTGAATAGTAGGGAAGTATGGAGACTGGAACGCAGGGTCAGTTTTTTTCCTACCTGACATTTCTTCTTGTGGATGTGGATGTCTCCTGCGTCTGAGCGCGTGCAGACGGCGCACGTCACAACGTAGTCCAACTGCAACAGAGGAAAGGTTTATTTAAAGCTGCAGTGTGTAGAATTTGGGGTTTTATTTCCTAGCAGATTTTGTAGAAAGTAATTATAATATCCGTAAGTACATTTAATTTAGTGCATAATAGCTGACAACATTTTTTTTAGAATTATTATTTTTCCCCTTTTGTACCATTTTAGTACCGCCATCTTGAAAGTGTCATAGTTGGAATGTCATCAGGTGCATTGTTTAAAATGTAGAATTGTTCTTGTCCTTGAAGGCCACTGTAGCTTCTGTTATTATTCTAAAGGGGTGGGGTTACCCAGGGAGTGTTGCATTCTAGAACTTTGTAGAACTTTCTTGATGATGTCATATTACACACTGCACCTTTAAGGTTCCTTGTTACAAATATTCAAATCCAAAAAGGAAATGAAACACATTCAAGCTCTTTGGACGGAGTTTGTTCATGTAAAATGTCAATAAATCTCACAAAGCAACAACAGGTAACCTGTGTGTATGTGATATGAGATCATGTGATGTCTCTGCGTATGTGTTAGTGTGTGTATGTTTCAATGTGTGTGTGTGTGTGTGTGTGTGTCTCTGCGATGAAGTGTGTGTGTGTGTGTGTCTCTGCGTATATGAAGTGTGTGTGTGTATGCGTGCGTGCCTGCGTGCGTCTGTCTGTCTGTCTGTCTGTGTGTGCGCGCATCGTGTGTGTGTGTGTGTGTGTGTGCGCGCATCGTGTGTGTGTGTGTGTATGCGTGCGTGCCTGCGTGCGTCTGTGTGTCTGTGCGCGCATCGTGTGTGTGTGTGTGTGTGCGCATCGTGTGTGTGTGTGTGTGTGTGTGTGTCTGTCTGTCTGTGTCTGTGCGCGCATCGTGTGTGTGTGCGTGCGTGTGTGTGTGTGTGTGTGTGTGTGTGTGTGTGTGTGTGTGTGTGTGTGTGTGTGTGTGTGTGTGTGTACTAACCTTCTGCAGAATGAGGTTGAGGTAAACACTCTCCTCCCAGTCTATGTCGGGATCCCCCAGACCGGGAAGCTTCTTAGAGTCTCTACGATAAACCTCCACCTCCACCTGGACACAAGAGATTAAGATTAAGGTCCATCTATCTATCTATCTATCTATCCATCTATCTATCTATCTATCTATCTATCTATCCATCTATCTATCTATCTATCTATCCATCCATCTATCCATCTATCTATCTATCCATCCATCTATCCATCCATCTATCCATCCATCCATCCTTCTATCCATCTATCTATCTATCCATCCATCCATCCATCCATGTATCTATCTATCTATCTATCTATCTATCTATCTATCTATCTATCTATCTATCTATCTATCTATCTATCCATCCATCTATCCATCCATCCATGTATCTATCTATCTATCTATCTATCTATCCATCCATCTATCCATCCATCAAGATGCAGATTAAAGGAATATTTGAAGTACTCTCTTCTTCTTTTTTCCAATTTTTTATTTTGCTTTTAAATTCAGCCTAAAAAAGGCATTTTCAAGCTTTATTAGACAGTACAGAGTTGAAATGGGGAGACAGAGAGAGAGAGAGAGAGAGAGAGAGAGAGGGAGAGAGAGAGAGAGAGAGAGAGAGAGAGAGAGAGAGACAGAGAGAGAGAGAGAGGGACAGACAGAGAGAGAGAGAGGGACAGAGAGAGGGAGAGAGAGAGAGAGGAACAGAGAGAGAGAGAGAGGGACAGAGAGAGGGAGAGAGAGGGGGGATGACCTGCAGTAAAGATCCACGGGTCGGATTTGAACCCGCGACCACTGCAACAAAGGCCGGAGCCAATATGGTACACGCTCTATCCACTACACCACCGGAGCAGCCCCACAGAGGACGAATGACAACATTAAAAAGTGTTGAAGGGAGAAAAATGTAAATTCTTTTAGAATTATTTTGGTTTTATTTCTTTTAGATGGATAGATAGATAGATGGATAGATGGATAGATGGATAGATGGATAGATGGATAGATGGATAGATGGATAGATGGATAGATAGATAGATAGAATGATTCGGTTTTTTTTGGGGTCAACGTTAGTTCAAATGGTAACACATTGATTGTTATATAAATGTTCGCATTTTGTTGAAGCGAGTCACACACACACACAGACACACACACACACACACACACACACACACACACACACACACACACAGTAACCATGCCTACAGTGCGTCTGCCCTAGATGCTTTGTGAGTGATATGTATCCTGACATGTTGCATCTCCACTTAACAACAGCGGATATGAAACGGTATCAGGCGAAAAGAATAAACATTGACCTGCTTTCCAAATCACATACTCTTTCTCTTTACTACACTACATACTAAAGCACAGAAGAGTTTTAGTCTTTTTACTACACTACATACTAAAGTACAGAAGAGTTTTAGTCTTTTTACTACGCTACATACTAAAGTACAGAAGAGTTTTAGTCTTTTTACTACACTACATACTAAAGTACAGAAGAGTTTTAGTCTCTTTACTACACTACATACTAAAGTACAGAAGAGTTTTAGTCTTTTTACTACGCTACATACTAAAGTACAGAAGAGTTTTAGTCTTTTTACTACACTACATACTAAAGTACAGAAGAGTTTTAGTCTTTTTACTACACTACATACTAAAGTACAGAAGAGTTTTAGTCTTTTTACTACACTACATACTAAAGTACAGAAGAGTTTTAGTCTTTTTACTACACTACATACTAAAGTACAGAAGAGTTTTAGTCTTTTTACTACACTACATACTAAAGTACAGAAGAGTTTTAGGGCCACAGACAGGAGAGAAAAAAAAATCAAATAAGGAAGATTTTTTTCTTTCCATTATGTCGAGAAATGTCAAGAATAAAGACGAATACTCCAAAATGCTATTGGAGTTAGTGGGGGCATTTATGTATTTTCAGCATACTACAATTGACCTGCATGTATTGGGACATCCTAAATCTTTTTTTCTGGCGTACTAAATAGTAGGGAAGTATGGGGATTGGAACGCAGGGATTGAATATATCTTTTAAATGAACTAATCGTAAATAATATTATTTAGATTTAAATTAAAAAAAATAATAATTAAATCAATTAAATTATTTAATTAAAGAATCGTATTTTATAAATAAAATAATTACTATGTAATAAATAATTCAAATTAAACTGAACACACACACACTCTTGCGCTCTCCACACGCACACACACACACACACACCCTACACTCACACTAACACAAACACCTTCTTGCCCTCTCCGCTGCCCCCCCCCCCCCCACACACACACACACACACACACACACACACACACACACACACATGCACTCACACCCCTACACACACACACTCACCTTCTTGCCCTCTCCGCTGCCCCCCCCCCCACACACCCACACACACACACACACACACACACACACACACGCACACACACACACACACACACACACTCACCTACACACACACTCTCCACACACACACACACACACACACACACACACACACACACACACACACACACACACACACACACACACACACACACACACACACACACACCTTCTTGCCCTCTCCGCTGCCCTCAGTGTAGTTGAGTTTGCGGCGGACGTAGAACAGCATGTCGTCTTGTCGCGGTGAAATCTTCTCCATGAAATACGTAGAAAACATCCAGGCCCAGAAGACGATACGGTCGTCCTTAAAACAGCCTGATGGGAAAATACACAATATGATTAAGAGAAATACACCATTAAAATAATAAAAATGAACAATTAGATAAATATAGATAAGCAATTAAATTAAAGAAAATTTTTAAATGATATTAATACAAAAATCTAATTAAATTAATAAAAATATACAATTAAATTAAAAAATATATAATCATTATATTATATTTATATTATACAAGTGTTAATGAACAGATTAAATAAACATCCAGGTCCAGAACACTATACGGTCGTCCTTAAAACAGCCTGATGGGAAAATACACAAATTAATATTATGTTATAATAAATATCAATTGCAATTAAACACAATTAAAATAATAAAAATGTACAATTAAATTACGAAAAATAAACAATTTAATTAAAAAAAATTATCCAGGACGTAAAAAAGAAAGAGGAATAAATTAAATGTAAAAATATATATATATATTTTTTTTTTTCTTAACCTTTATTTATACACCGAAGACCGAAGACTCTTTTACAAGGGAGACCTGTTTTCCTTTCCCACGTTGCCATTCACACACACATTCATACACCGATAGCAGCAGGCTAACTATCGACATTCACACGAGGCAAGGTGGGTGAAGTGTCTTGCCCAAGGACACAACAACCATGACACAAGTGGCAGGGCGGGGATCGAACCTCCAACCCTTTGATCATCAGCCGACCCGCTCTACCAACTGAGACACAGTCGCCCCAAAGCCACAGACGCCCCATGATTATAAACAAATACCACAAATATATACGTGACTAAATATAACTGGAAGGATCTCCGTAATGGAAAGGAAAAGATGGAGCTGATTTAAGATGATTTGATTTAATTTGACCGTCAGAAATAGAATTAAGTTCATTTAATGGTCTGTGAGGAATAACCGGCTTTGCCTTTAACGGCTCCGGCAGTGATTTAAAGGTGCAGTGTGTAATATGACATCATCAAGAAAGTTCTAGAGAGTTCTAGAATGCCAGATCTACTGTCTGTCTTTAATGACAGCACACTTTGTATCTACATCAATTCTACACCAAAATACAAACGTACACAGTTACATTCATATTCATTTAAACCTGCAGTGTGTAGAATTTTGGGTTTTATTTCTTAGCAGATTGTGTACCTTTAAAGGTGCAGTGTGTAATATGACATCATCAAGAAAGTTCTAGAGAGTTCTAGAATGCAACGCTCCCTGGGTAACCCCAACCCTTTAGAATAATAACAGAAGCTACAGTGGCCTTCAAGGACAAGAACAATTCTAAATTTTAAACAATGCACCTGATGACATTCCAACTATGACACTTTCAAGATGGCGGCACTAGGCCTTGGTCCAAGATATGCAGAAATATGGACATATATGAGACCCTTTCTAACGGGAAAAATATTAATTCAAAACATTTTCTTCAGCTATTATGCACTAAATCAAACGTACTTATGGATATTATAATTACTTTCTACAAAATCTGCTAGGAAATAAAACCCACAATTCTACACACTGCAGCTTTAATATTAGTAAATCCCTGCGTTCCAAATCTCCTCCTCTTTCTTTTTTCTTTTCTAAAAAATGTTTTTTTTTTGTTTTATTTGTATTCTCTGTAACAGTAGCTGTGAATCTGAATCCCAATCTGATGAAACTGGGGGCGGGACCTGATAAGCCTTTGGCTTCTTCCGTCTCCCTTCAGACAACACAAAGTATGATGTATGAATATTTGCAAGAGAAAATTGTGTGGAATTGTCCGAAAGAATAATAAATAAATAAATAAATACTACATCCGACGATAAAAAGAATCTAGTTTCGGCTATTCCCAACAGTAACCCCGTGATTAAGCACTCCCTTCGAATCTGGACACAATTTAGGAAGAATTTTGGAATGCAGAATTTTTCACTTTTCAGCCCAATTGCAGCTAATCATTTATTTACTCCCTCGAAGGTGGATGGTGCATTCAAGATCTGGCATAAAAAAGGCTTAAAATACATCGGTGATTTATTTATTAATGATCTATTTGCTAGTTTTTCCCAATTGACAAAACATTTTGGTATCGAAAAGACACATTTTTTCCGATTTCTGCAAATCAGGCATTATACGCAGAAGTTAATCCCCCAATTCCCTTATAAACCGCCAGCCAATCATGTTGATTTGTTTCTTTCTGTAAACCCCACATTAAAAGGCTCAATTTCTGTGTTTTTCAACCTTATTTCGAAGTTACATAG
>CM049416.1:23920000-23927500 GCA_026929865.2 Hyperoplus lanceolatus
CACACACACACACACACACACACACACACACACACACACACACACACACACACACACACACACACACACACACACACACACACACACACACACACACACACACACACACACAACACTACATTTCTTACCTATTCCGCTGTTTTCCTGTCTGATATTCAGTCGATTGCGTTCGTCTGCGATGGCCTTTAGCATCTCCTGCAGAGAGCCGTCCAGGTCTGCGTCGCCCGTCTCTGCTGATGGCTCACTGACAGCAGCTGTTGGCACGGCGACAGCGTTACAGTAACCGGGGAGCGACGCCATGTTGTCCGCAAAGCCACCATGACACTTCGGGCCAAAGCAGCAGCAGGTACCGATGGCTGGAGGTCACTGGGAGAGATGAGAAAATTAATCTCATTAGAACTATGTTAATTGGGGGCACCCTTAGCTCAGTTGGTAGGGCGTCCCCCCCCCATGGGCCTCGGCCAGCAGCGGACCCGGGTTCGATTCCAGCCCGCGGTCGTTCTCTGCATGTCACTCCCCTCTCTGCCCCATTTCACCTCTGTCTCTACACTGTCAATAAAGCCTAAAAATGCCAAAAAAAATCTTAAAAAAAAAAAAAAATTTACACGAGGCCATATGAGGGGATATATTTTAACAACAAGCGTTCTCCAGAATCACTGACTCCACCTTTAAATAAACAGTGTTAAAGGAATACTTCACCCATACAGAACCGGCGTCCTATCATTATAAAACCACTATTATAATATAATGAATGAGGTTTTTCTTCCCTCAGTCTTCCCTTGGCCCAGCTGTCCTGTTAATCCTAACCCTACATTTTACCATGTGTGATGTACAATTGCATAAAATGTAATGGAAACGTTTTTAATGTGTATTGACAGACAGTGAGACCATAAAACACTCTTTCTGCCTTTTCTCAGGCTAGGATGAACCGATTTCTAAAATGTTTGCACATTTATACTACATAGGATCTCAGAGTTCAATACACCTTCATATTCCCACCGGTGAAGTAGGTCTTTAAGGTGAAGTAGGGCTTTAAGGTGAAGTAGGGCTATTACCACCAACAGTCAGTAGCCTATGTGTATAGTATTATCACCCCTAAGGGCCCAGGCATAACAAAGCACAAAACACGTGATCCAACAGATATATTCCACACTATGTTCTACATGGGGGGCGGGCATTACAGTAACAGCAACTTTGGACCATTTATATTTAACAAGAACTTACGCAATATCCCTCCACGTTAAGAGACATTAAGAATAAGAAGGCATTGAAAACGACCTGTATTTTTTACAGGTCTTATTTATACACTAGGCTGTTTATTTTTATTTTATTTTTAGCCTATTTTTCTTTCTTTCTTTTTAAATTATTTTTGAATGTGTACCCCTGGACCATGGCAGTTTTGTATGTAGCCTACTTGTTATTGTATATAGGCCCTGTGCTATATGTAATATATATAAAAAAAAATGCATAAAAATAAAATTTTAAAATAAGAACAAGCCAAGGAAATAGAGGGGGTAGATGCGTCATATTTACCCCAGAGAAGGCGGTCCGTGGGGCGGGTAAGACGTGTCCCTTGGGCCGCTGTCTGGAGCTTTTTCACCGGGAGAAATTGTCAGGATAGTCGGTGTATGCTAACCGCTAGAGCTAACGTGAGACTCTCTGGTTCTTCTTCTTCTTCTTCTGTTGAGTTAAGTCAGCTGCTGGAAACACCCCGCACACTTCCGGGAACAACGTAATAACACGAGGCTTTTTAAAGAGACAGAGCACGCGAGCCGGCAGGGAGCGCAGGCAGGTGTTATAGCGAGTTATGTCACCCTGGATTATTATGTGACCGGAAACAGAAAAATATAATTGACATGTTTATTTTATACATAAATAATAATTTAGTCATGATAATTAAGAATACATATAAAACAAGAATATTAATATATATATATATATATATTAAAAAAATTACCTAATACAATACTAAAAAATACTAGTACTACTCAGTCAAAGTATGTCAATAGTTTATGGTTTTTGAAGACCCTTATACCAAAACTCTTGGATCAGAATTAGTGCAGATGATTTGTTTTGTTCAATATGTCGAGAAATGTCCAAAATGCTATTGGAGTTAGTGGGGCATTTATGTATTTTCAGCACACTACAATTGACCTGCATGTATTGGGACATCCTAAATCTTTTTTCTGGCATACTAAATAGTAGGGAAGTATGGGGATTGGAACGCAGGGTCTTTGAAAAAAATGTCGAATCTCCTAATTTTGAAAAGGCAAAGTTGAGGGGTGAAGAAACTACTAAAAACATGCAAAGATAGTGACATTTATATCTATACCTCATATCTCTTTTATCTGTTAGCAGTATAACAGCCACCAGGATTAAAGCAATGGCAGAGGTATACAAATACACATTCAAAAATAAAATACAGTTACAAAAAAACTAAGTGCAGATGTAATGCATTATATACAAATATTATAAAATTAATCAAATAAATACCTTCATATCCTTTAACCAATTTAAACATACTATCTTAGATCTACCAAACTCTACCTGTAACTGTTTTAATTAGGCCGTATTGTACTTTGACCAATTTAATTTTATTTCCAGCCACTCTGCACCTCTGTCTAAAATGTTTCTCTTTACCAGCTTGTTGTGTATTTGATGTATTTGATATTGTATATTGTGTTTGTATTGTTGTTTTTGTTTCTCGACATCATTGCAAATGGAAGTCACCCCTCAATCGATACCTCGAGTATACATAAGGGTTAAATAAATAAATACCTTATACTTGGAAGTCACAGGATTTGACAGGGTGACATAATATTACGTTACACCGGTGTTGCACCGCGACAAACTCCGCCCGCGCACACGAGCGCACCCTTTTGTTCCCAGACAAAAGATGACGTCATGCCTCACTTTTCCAGTTTTATTATCAGATTTTCGTAGATTTTTGACATTTGCAAGCAGGAAATAAATATGAATTAAGCAGGAAACGAGATTTTCATTTAGTTTTACATCATATTAAAGGGACGCACACGTTGGAAAAATAGCCATTCACAAGTTTATTTGATATTTTTAGTTGATTATTCCAGTTTTTAAACAGAATTACAAAATATTTCTCCTTCTTTTACAAGGGTTAGGGGTTAACGAGCTGAGCAATATTCTTTTACAAGGGTTAGGGGGTAACGAGCTGAGCAATATTCTTTTACAAGGGTTAGGGGTTAACGAGCTGAGCAATATTCTTTTACAAGGGTTAGGGGTTAACGAGCTGAGCAATATTCTTTTACAAGGGTTAGGGGTTAACGAGCTGAGCAATATTCTTTTACAAGGGTTAGGGGGTAACGAGCTGAGCAATATTATTTTACAAGGGTTAGGGGTTAACGAGCTGAGCAATACTGAAAAACTGAGTCATAATACAAAACAAATATTTACTTCTTTTTTGTTTATTAAAATAAGTCAAAAAATTTATTTTATTAATTTTATTTTTATTATTAATAAGTATATATTTTAGTATTTATTTTAATTTTATAAGTGAAATAATTAGACAAAAGTACAAAATATCAGTTTACTGTCTAATACTATAACATTCACCACCAGTGCTTTAATTTCTTAGCCTGGTGCTACCAGACCATCGTACTTCATTTAATTTGTACAGAAGGTCTGGAACTGCTCTATTGGCAAACGTTCACTCACTTGGAGGCAGGTGTCTGTTGAAGTTTAAAACTATTGGATCTACCCAGTGCCACTCTGGATTAACCAACCAATCGCATAACGTTTGGGGCTTGACGTTATGTTATGCATCGGCTTCCGAGCCACTCCCTCTGTGCGCTGATTGGACCGGCAGAAATCTGGCTGGAGAAAACCTAAAAATATACTGCAGACCCAGACTGACTACTGCAGGGGAAATTAAATTTGAGCGGAAGTAGGTAGGCGGGCAGAGCCAGGCTATAGGCGGGCAGAGCCAGGCTATAGGCGGGCAGAGCCAGGCTATAGGCGGGCAGAGCCAGGCTAGGCTATAGGCGGGCAGAGCCAGGCTATTCATTTCTGACATAAAGAAAGACAATTTTCATTCCTTTCTCACACCATTTGTTATGATACATTTGGACTTTTCTTTTTAATTTTCTTTTATAGATTTTGACTTTTGCAAAACATGAAATAAAGAATAATAGAATGTGTGATTTGAAACGCTTGTTGTTCCCAGTCTATTTTTTATAAAGCCAAAAAAAAAAAAAAATCCTTTTCCTCAAGGTATGTATCAAATCAAAGTAATAAATGTGTCCTTCTTTGCTTCCCATCCATAAACAAACCCTGTCATCTTGTCTTTTTTTAATTCTTATTCAGCGTTTTTAACGTACGATGTTTAAATAAACCCTAAAGGCCTTTAGACACGATGTTTAAATAAACCCTAAAGGCCTTTAGAGCAAAAACAATATCCCTCAAAGGATTAAATCAAAGTAAGAAATTTGTCCTTCTTTGCTTCCCATCCATAAACAAACACTGTTATGTTGTCTTTGCGTTTTTTTATTCAGCGGTTAGAAGTTTTAAATGAAGCCTCGTCGTATGTCTGAAGGCCTTCCCGGACGGAGGCGGCTCATTGGTCGACCGTCGGGGCCGATCCTCTGTGGGCCAATGGGGTCGTAGCGTGGGCGGGGCAAAAGGCCGCGGGGGAATCCGATTCGCTGGTCGTACTCTCCGCCGATGATGCCTGGCACGGCTGGGACCAATCCGCCGGGAGGAAACAGATCCCTGGGAATGGAAGAAATAATAATTGATTGATTGATGATTTCAGACATATCAAATAAGAATTAAACATATAAAAAATTCAAAAAACAGAGGGGGCGCCCTTAGCTCAGTTGGTAGGGCGTCCCCCCCCCATGGGCCTCGACCAGCAGCGGACCCGGGTTCGATTCCAGCCCGCGGTCGTTCTCTGCATGTCACTCCCCTCTCTGCCCCATTTCAACTCTGTCTCTACACTATCAATAAAGCATAAAAAAATACCCAAAAAATATATCTCTAAAAATTCAAAACAGAATGAAAAAAAAAAAAAAAAAAAAAAAAAAAAAATCACATTATTTCACAAAAGAAGTTTTTTTTCTTCTATTCTGTATAGATTTTTTTGTCTATCATCACAAAGATACCCACACGTTTGAATAATTACTAAAGGAAACTACAGTCACCCCCCCCTCCCCCTCCATACAGTCCCCCCCCCCCCTCCAAAGAGTTTTAAACCAGGTTTTTAATTCAAAATGAACACTAAGAACATATCTGTTCAGTTGGAGGCGACAGAGAATTGTAAAGTCTGTGACATGATGGACTGATACGTAATAATAATAATGGATTGGATTTATCTAGCTCTTTTCTAGGCACTCAAAGCTTTACAGGGTTCCAGGTTCCATTCATTCACACACAGTCAGACCGGTGGGGGAAGCGTGGCTGCCATTCAGCGCCTACGGCCCCTCAGACCACCACCTCAAACATACAGCAGTCATACACATTCACACCAGGCAAGGTGGATGAAGTGTCTTGCCCAAGGACACAACAAACCATGACACAAGTGGCAGGGTGGGGATCGAACCGCCAACCCTTTCGATCATTGGCCGACCCGCTCTACCACCTGAGACACAAATGTGTTTAATCGGATTTAGAAAATAAAAAGCCACTGAATATTTAAAGGTGCAGTGTGTAATATGACATCATCAAGAAAGTTCTACAAAGTTCTAGAATGCAACGCTCCCTGGGTAACCCCACCCCTTTAGAATAATAACAGAAGCTACAGTGGCCTTCAAGGACAAGAACAATTCTAAATTTTAAACAATGCACCTGATGACATTCCAACTATGACACTTTCAAGATGGCGGCACTAGGCCTTGGTCCAAGATATGCAGAAATATGGACATATATGAGATCCTTTCTAAGGGATAAAATAATAATTAAAAAGAAAAATATTCAGCTATTATGTACTAAATTAAACGTACTTATGGATATTATAATTACTTTCTACAAAATCTGCTAGGAAATAAAACCCAAAAATCTACACACTGCAGCTTTAAGCATTGAAAAAAAAAACTTATCTGAATTTAACTCTATTATTACATTTTAAACAACTCATTTTCACCTGGGGTTTCTCAGGAAGGGCGGCAGGGAGCGGTGCCTAGCAACATGATGCCGGTTGTCGATGCGGATTTTGTAATAACGTCTGTAGAGCTGAAAAAATATACAAGAAAAATAACATGTTAGATATAATATTATGAGATTTTTTTTAAGAGAGAGGGGGGATGACCTGCAGTAAAGGTCCACGGGTCGGATTTGAACCCCCGACCACTGCAACGAAGGCCGGAGCCAATATGGTACACACTCTATCCAACCCCTATTCTGAGACTTTTTACTTAAAGGTGTAGTCAGTGATTCTGGGGAAAGCTTGTTGTCAAAATCTGTGAATATCTCCTCATGGTCTGCCAACATTTCCAGCTGCTTTTTTTTTGAGTTTCCAGATTAATTCATGTGTGAGTGAGTGAGTGAGTGAGTGAGTGAGTGAGTGAGTGAGTGAGTGAGTGAGTGAGTGAGTGAGTGAGTGAGTGAGTGAGTGAGTGAGTGAGTGAGTGAGTGTGAGTGTGAGTGTGAGTGTGTGTGTGTGAGGTGTGTGTGTGTGTGTGTGTGTGTGCGTGCGTCTCTCACCTCTTTCCAGTCTGTGTCTCTGGATCTGTTGCGATCTGTGTCTGCACCAAAAACACAAAAACATTTAATCATTAATTACTCCCACAAATACTTTATATATTTATTTGGGCTTTCAGTTGCGTACCTAATAAGTGTGTATACATTGGAATGAGTGAAAATTTAACCAAGAGAAAGGCTTATTTGGCCTATCAAGCGAGAGGGTTAAAAAAATGTGGTCAGGTCCAACAAACTTGGACGAGAGATGGAAGAATCTTCATCAAAATGAATGGAGCTACACCCGAAGAAGCCAAAATTGTGCAAATCAAAACGGAGGAGGATTTGGATCAATTCCGGAGGGACGAGGATTAAAGAAGGCAAAAGCATGGACTTTTTGGATTAAAGAAGGCAATAGCATGGACTTTGAACTAAAGGGATTTTAACTGGTTTGTGTCAAAATGTAAGGTTTGAAATCGTAAATACAATGTGCTCTGCTATTATTTATTATCAACTGTGTGTTCAGAACACCCGATTCAAAAATTGAAGACTTTCTCTGACTGAAGAATTTGTAAATACACTGCATGTTTTGGGACTGTAGCCGAGGTCAGCAGACACACTGACTGTTTTGAATACTTTTGCAGATGTGTTTAGGCTACTAGAGAAGAAATGGACAAGGCCATATCTGCATTGTCACAGGCAGAGAGGAAAATAGAGACCTAAAATTATCTGTGTTTTAGAATGATTCTTCTAAAAAAAAAAAAAAAGATAAAAAAAATGTTCTAACTGTAGTAGCTGTGTATCTGTGTATCTGAATCTTATGGCAGTGGGGGCGGGACCCGATAAGCCTTTGGC
>CM049416.1:23932500-23945000 GCA_026929865.2 Hyperoplus lanceolatus
AGTTGAAATGGGGAGAGAGAGAGAGAGAGAGAGAGAGCTTTATTAGACAGTACAGAGTTGAAATGGGGAGACAGAGAGAGAGAGAGAGAGAGAGAGAGAGAGCTTTATTAGACAGTACAGAGTTGAAATGGGGAGACAGAGAGAGAGAGAGAGAGAGAGAGAGAGCTTTATTAGACAGTACAGAGTTGAAATGGGGAGACAGAGAGAGAGAGAGAGAGAGACAGAGAGACAGAGAGACAGAAAGAGAGAGAGCTTTAGTAGACAGTACAGAGTTGAAATGGGGAGACAGAAAGAGAGAGAGAGAGAGAGAGAGAGGGAGAGATTTATTAGATAGTACAGAGTTGAAATGGGGAGACAGAGAGAGAGAGGGGGATGACCTGCAGTAAAGGTCATTTAACATAACTGAGTGATGGATATTGTTGCCAGCCTCACCAGTGTCCATTTGGTCTGGACTTCTAGCACCAGGACTCAGGCTGCTGCTGCTACAGGGCTGGTCATCACTGTCAGGCTGAAACAACAGACACTGAATACAGTTAGTACTTACAAGGAACTTTACTTACTTTTTACTTAATTTCACTTTACTTTACTGTGCATTTAAAGGAATACTTCACCCATACGGAACCGGCGTTCTATCATTATATAATCACTATTATAATTTATTACATGGCACTTTGAGAATCCTATGTAAATCACAGCATTCTACAGGTCTGTTATTTCCAGCTAGCAGACCGCTGTCAAGGGTGACCGTTGCTATGAATAGGAAATATTGTAGCTATAGTGACGTTCTGACCGGCGTCTTCACAACCTCTCTCGACCTCCGTTGACGTTTTGGAAATAGGCTATTCACTTTTATTTAAAATGGAATTGTTTCCAAAACTAAATTTCAATATTTTCGGAGAGGACGGCACATTGGAGACTTGGCTGAGGGAGGCAGATGTTGCCAAAAATCAGTGTGGCCGCCGGACTACAGCGCTATACAAACCACAGCTTGAGGAGCACCGCTGTCCAGCTCCTCTCTCAGGCTGGCCTCGGGAGCAGGGAGATTATGTCAGTAACGGGACACAGGTGTGGAGCAGCTTGAAGAGCTACTGGACGCCCAGCAGCACAGACCGGGAGAAGTGGAGCAATATCATATCGGGAAACGACAACAGATCAGGTTAGCCGCTCTCTTTAAACAGATAGTAGTCTCATATAGTTATTGCTTTACAAGTTGTAGCCTAACAGTAAACGATGTGTTCACAGATGTGCCCGCTGCAGCGCCACAGCAGGAGGAAACCAGAGACGTGACATTTAATGTCCCGCATGACGTCCCTTTCTCTCTTTCCAACTTCACCATCAACGGAAACGTGCAATTCAACATAGGCCTACACTACTACAAATAGCCTAGTTACCGTTGCTAGGAAGGGCGTTCTGGGAGTTCCGACCACAGCGGACTGTTTTTATTTATTTATTTGAATAAACCTTGCTTTAATCAATATTTTGCCTCACATTGATTGATTAATTTAGTTTGTAGCCATGTAATAAGCGGGATAATGTAGAGCGAACGGGTCACTCGCGAGAAATAAAGACCTTCAAGCTGAACAAGAGCCCTCCGCTGCGCGTCGGGCTCCTGTTCAGCTTGTGATCACTATTTCTACATATCCCTTACATAATGAATGAGGTTTTTCTTCCCTCAGTCTTCCCTCAGTCTTCCCTTGGCCCAGCTGTCCTGTTAATCCTAACCCTACATTTTACCATGTGTGATGTCACGGAATGCAAGGCTAATGTAATTTGACTTGCATGTATTGGGACATCCTAAACTTGCATTTGACTTGCATGTATTGGGACATCCTAAATCTTTTTCTGGCATACTAAATAGTAGGGAAGTATGGGGATTTGGAACGCAGGGTTAATGTAGTGTTGTGTAAAGCTGTTTACCTGGTGGGACCTTGTGCTTGACTGTTGGCTCTCTGTGCTGTATGTCGGTCTGTCAGTGGAGGGGAGATATTAGAAGACATGTTAGAAGCATTTTTTTAAAAGGAAAAATTCAAGCATTCTTCCAGCAATTTCAAAATAAAAGTTAAACTTCTTCAAGAACTTGTCAAAGCTATTGAAAAAAACACCACACATGTATTTTCCAGAAGAAAATAACAACATACAAAAGCATTAGTGTACAGTGTCCTATTTGTCCTGTATAAGAATGAGAGCATTTTCACATTTTTCAAGCAAAGTGTTTTAGATTTAAAGCTGCAGTGTGTAGAATTTTGGGTTTTATTTCCTAGCAGATTTTGTAGAAAGTAATTATAATATCCATAAGTACATTTCATTTAGTGCATAATAGCTGAAAAACATTTTTAGAATTATTATTTTTTCCCTTAGAAAGGGTCTCATATATGTCCATATTTCTCCATATCTTGGACCAAGGCCAAGTGGCCGCCATGTTGGAAGTGTCATGGTTGGAATGTCATCAGGTGCATTGTTTAGAAATTAGAATTGTTCTTGTCCTTGAAGGCCACTGTAGCTTCTGTTATTATTCTAAAGGGTTGGGGTTACCCAGGGAGTGTTGCATTCTTGAACTTTCTTGATGATATCATATTACACACTGCACCTTTTAAGCAGATTTCAAACCTTAAAAACAGAAGCCCTGCGTTCCAAATCCCCATACTTCCCTACTATTTAGTATGCCAGAAAATTATTGAGTTTGTCCCAATACATGCACGTCAATTGTAGTATGCTAAAAATACATAAATGCCCCACTAACTCCAATAGCATTTTGGAGTATTCGTCTTTATTCTTGACATTTCTGGACATAATGAAAAAATTAATCTTCCTTATCTGATTTTTTTTCTCTCTCCTGTCTGTGGCCCTAAAACTCTTCTGTACTTTAGTATGTAGTGTAGTAAAAAGACTAAAACTCTTCTGTACTTTAGTATGTAGTGTAGTAAAAAGACTAAAACTCTTCTGTACTTTAGTATGTAGTGTAGTAAAAAGACTAAAACTCTTCTGTACTTTAGTATGCAGTGTAGTAAAAAGACTAAAACTCTTCTGTGCTTTAGTATGTAGTGTAGTAAAAAGACTAAAACTCTTCTGTACTTTAGTATGTAGTGTAGTAAAAAGACTAAAACTCTTCTGTACTTTAGTATGTAGTGTAGTAAAAAGACTAAAACTCTTCTGTACTTTAGTATGTAGTGTAGTAAAAAGACTAAAACTCTTCTGTACTTTAGTATGTAGTGTAGTAAAAAGACTAAAACTCTTCTGTACTTTAGTATGTAGTGTAGTAAAGAGAAAGAGTATGTGATTTGGAACGCACTAGGGAAGATTTCCAAACTTTCTAGGCTCAGTACCACCAACCTCGTGGGAGAGATGTTAATGGAGTTGTTTGCGTTGGTATTGTTGTTGGGCACTTCTGCGTTGGGGTTTACGGAGGCTGGGCTGTTGTGTACGGCAGCATTAGCAGCCTCCTGGGGCAGAAGGACACAGATCAAATCCCCCGAGACGATTCCACAGGACGAGAGAGTCTGGCCCTCGTCTGAGAGAAGCTCTGACCCGTTCAGAGACAGACTGAACAACGTGTCCACACTGTGAGGGAGAGACAGAAACATGGTGGATTAAGAAATGATGGATGGATGGATGGATGGATGGATGGATGGATGGATGGATGGATGGATGGATGGATGGACGGACGGACGGACAGACAGACAGACAGAAGAGTAGTAGTAGTAGTAGTAGTAGATAGTAGATAGTAGTAGTAGTAGTGGATAGTAGAAGGACAGACAGACAGATAGACATGTGTATTTATACATGCAGAAATGGTAATGTTGTCATGTTCAAAATAAAATGTGTATATTTTATTTTTGTGTATATAAGAAGAAAATTATTCTGTCTTAAAGTTGTATAGTATCCGATAGTGTTTCTTTGTTTGTGAACAATTGTTTTTGTTTTGCAAATTCATAGGAAAAAAAAAACAAAACATTGCAATAAAAATGTTACCCCCTTTTCCTCCCTCCCGATGGCAGCCCCTACCTCCCCTCCCTCCCTTTATCAGTACATTTTTGATAAAGGGAGGGAGGGGAGTTAGGGGCCAACCTAGTGGCCTTAGCTTTGTTTACCCGGGCTGTGGATAGTTCTAACATGACCACATCTTGAAATGATAGATGGATAGTGTGAGGATTTCAGCCCTGTGAGTCCACGGAATCTTTCGTCTCCGTGAGAATGGTGACTGATTTCCTCACTGCAATCAGGTGTGTGTGGCACTGATTGGCTGATTGGACTCAGGTGTGAAGAGACTATATCTGCCCTGAGACCCCAGTGCTCTGTGCTGCTCATTGTCTCACCTTAAAGGGACACTGTGTAATGTGACATCATCAAGAAAGAATGCAACGCTCCCTGGGTAACCCCAACCCTTTAGAATAATAACAGAACCTACAGTGGCCTTCAAGGACAAGAACAATTCTAAATTCTAAACAATGCACCTGATGATATTCCAAAAACATGGATTCCTCCATAAGACTTGCCTGCTCAATGTACAAAATGTAATATTAATATTTATAATTCTCTGCTCAGGAGGATAATTCAGATTATTGGCAGAGGTGATTTTACACCAATGAGGACATATTTATGAATGAGGATATTGATTTTAGCTAATAAATTACTTAAAATGTTACACAGTGCCCCTTTAAGAGGTAGTGAGAGGTTGTATCCTAGTGCCCTCTGAGTTTAAGAGAGAATTATTGTTGAAGTGTTTGTCTGTCTGTTCAGCTGCTTGGCAGTGATGGTTTTGTTCTCACTTTAGTTTGGTATTTTAAAGTGCCTGTGTGGCTTTTTGCTTTCTCCCCCTCCCCTTCTTCGCTTTAGCGATTCAGTGGGATAACTTTTAGAAACCCCTTGGTCCGCACCTGTGTCCCAAACCCCTCCCCCCCCAGTCCTCACAGATAGAGGGATAGACAGATAGATATACAGACAGACAGATATTCTCCTGACCTGATTCCCTGTGTACTGAGCACTGTCTCTCTGACTCGTTCCGTTAACTCGGTGACTGTCGGTTGGTCTCCCGGTAACTCCACTCTGAGCGTCGCACGGTGGAGCCGCACGCGAAGCTTCATGCTACAACAACACACACACACACACACACACACACACACACACACACACACACACACACACACACACACACACACACACAAATCAATCAACAATACCTTTAATAAAGTTTAAACAACGTCCTTAGAAACCTGTTAAAGGAATACTTCATCCATACGGAACCAGCGTTCTATCATTATAAAATCACTATTATAATATAATGAATGAGGTTTTTCTTCCCTCAGTCTTCCCTTGGCCCAGCTGTCCTGTTAATCCTAACCCTTACTGTGATGTCACAAGAAGGAAACTGTAGGGTTAGACAGTGAGACCATAAAACACTCTTTCTGACTTTTCTCAGGCTAGGATGAACCGATTTCTAAAATGTTTGCACATCTATACTACATAGGATCTCAGAGTTCAATACACCTTCATATTTCCACCAGTGAAGTAGGTCTTTAACTTCACAGGATTATCCACATGCTTTCGGCCACATAACATACCTGATATTACACCTATAATCTGTTTGAAATTAATCCTATTTTGTCTTTTAAAACGATAAAGAAATGGCTAACAGGTTTCGCTAAAATTTGTTATAAAATGAGTGGAGTTTGGTGGGAAAATGCACATTTCTAAAGCAGAACATTTTTGGTTGGAAAAAAATGATTTCTCTCTTTCTGGGTGAAAGTTTAGCTCATAATTCTAAGTCTAACATCAACTAAATGATAAATAAATACGCATTTTTAATTTTATGACGAGTCATTGACCTCGTATTAGTGAGTGGAGCCACTAGCTTTGTTTTAGCGCTAAATACCAGCCTACTTTATTCGAATATTTCAATATGAAATAACTTGAATTTACGTTAAAAAAGTGGACTCAAACGCTCACACAAGGCGACAGCATCAACATACTACCTGTACGAATAAAATTAGAGAGAAATACTAGAGAAATAAAGCGTAATTTTGTCTGTTATTGGATAAAACAAAAAAATAAAAAAATTAAAAGTTTCGATTTCGTTTCACGTTGCTGAGTAACAGTGAAGCTAAGCTAAATGCTACAGTTACACAGGTTAGCTAGTTAGTGAGTCAACACGTTAATATAATGATGTAAATGGCGTAAATATTCATAAGAACACTCACATGAAGACGATAAGAGATTAAATCCTGATGATTTAAGACATTTCTCTGGCTCAAACTGTCAACACACACACGGGGGGACACACACTCCGCCGCTACGTCACACAAACATCCGATACTAACGCTGAGCGATTTCAAAATAAAAGTCTACTACTATTTATCTTTTTTTATTTCATTGTTTTTTATATTATAATATGCACAGAGGGGTTAACCTATCCCAATTAGTTATACATAAGCAATATATGAATTAGTTTAGTTTGTCCATTTAGGAGCTACATTACTTTAAATATTTGTTCGCTTTTGTATTGAAGGCAAGTCGCCACACTACACGTCTTTAACCACTACGGCAAGCGATTAGTTCAGAAATTATCTAACACGCCGAATAACGAACATAAAATGAAAATTTAAAATATTTATCACACTATGAAATCTCCCTTACAGGAGAAATAGCCATAACTTAAAAAAAAATCTGTTACATTACTTTTTTATTTTTTAATGCGTCATGCCGAATTTACCAACCGCGTTTTTTTTTGCTGTCAAACTCCCCCTCGCGGCTTCCGTAGACCACTGACTGGGCCTGCCTAGTGGCCACCGGGAGGTACTGCAATTTTAGTCACTTCCGCATTGGATGCTGGACACGAGCTGTGGTTGGTCCATGGGTATAACTCGCTGTGGTTGGGGCTTGAGCGCGACGTTTTTTTTTTTTGACGGGAGTTTGAATCAGCGCCCAGCTTGTTGCTGGCGAGCTTTGTTTGTTGCATCGGACAGGTTTGGGACTGCTACGGATTCCGTATCAAAACGAAACTGTGGGACTGAATCCATCAAGGCTTCCCCGTGAGGGGATAGTTTTGGGATGGCTTCGGGAGGTGGCCAAGGGGGAAAGGGCAAAAAGGATGATGGCAATAAAAGGGACAGGTCTGATGAATCAAATAGCGAGGGGGACAGTGATCAAGGCAGCCGGAAGGTTTCAAAGGTTCAGGAAGAAGAAGAATACAAGTTTCTTGTTAAGTTCAAAGATAAACATGATAAAGCTTTAAATCCACTCAAATTGTCAGATGAAATAAAAGATAAAATGGGAGGAGTACTCCATGTGAGAATGCTGAGGAATGGAAATATTCTAGTTTTCTGTAAATCACAGGGTCATAAAGCTAAGGCCATGAAAGTCCGCCATTTACTTAACAGGCCAATTGAGTGTTTTGTTCCTGTGGGTGGAGGTGTTAAGGGAGTAGTTTACATTAGCCCTGGCATTACTGACAGTGACTTAATTGAACATTTAAAGGGAGCTGAGATTGAGTCTGCTCGCAGATTCAAACAAGATGGCACAGCTGTATTGCTCACTTTCAAGCAAGAAACCATGCCTGCACGAGTATTCCTAGGGTATATGAGTTTTGCAGTGAGAGAGTACAGACGTCCACCATTGCGTTGTTACAAATGCCAACGTTTTGGGCATGCAGCAGCTGCATGTAGAGGGGATAGGAGATGTGGAAAGTGGGGGGGGACCATGAATTTAAACAATGCCAGGTGGAGAAGACAAAGTGCTGCAATTGTAGTGGTAACCATATTACTTCCTTCAGGGGGTGTGAGGCCCATATAACAGCTGTGGAAGTGGAGAAAGTAAGAGTTGGGAAGGATATGTCTTATGTAGAGGCAATAAGACAAGTTAAGGGCACAGGGAACGCTGACAGGCCAGTGGGGACCAGTGCTCACCCGATGCCAGGAAAAGGGGATACAATGCGGGCAGATGAAAAACAGTCACTTCTAGCATTCATGGTAGATGTTGTGTGGGCAGCAAGGAATATTACTAAAAGGTCTGATGCTATCAAAATTGTGGTGGAGGCGGCCAAAAGGTTCATTGGGGAGGTTGAAATGGGCCCAGAGGAGTTGCACACATACATGAGGCAGAAGCTTGAGGTGCAGGCGAGAGGGAGGGAGAGAGAAGGGAGGGGCAAAGGCAGGAGTGAGGGAAATGGTAAAGAAGGGGAAATGGAGATGACTGACTATGAAGATACTTAATTTTTTGATGTTTTATTTATTGCAATGGAACGCAAGGAGCCTTATTGCAAATGGCCAAGAGTTTAAAAGATATGTTGATGTTTTTAAAGGAGAGTATAAACCAGCTGTATTGTGTGTCCAGGAAACTTGGCTCAAAACCTGTTTGGATTTTGTGGTGCCAGGGTACGAATGTATTAGACGGGACCGAAGTGGGAAAGCAGGAGGAGGGTGTGCAACGTTTATAAGATCTGATGTGAAGTACCAGAGGGTGCAACTTAATTCTTCTCTAGAGTGCGTGGTGGTAAAGGTTTGGGAAAATAATAAGTGGGTAAATATAGTTAACTTTTATAATCCCTGCTTGCCAGTCAGCATAGTAGATTTGGAGGAGATTATGGAACAG
Source organism: Hyperoplus lanceolatus (assembly GCA_026929865.2). Classification (NCBI taxonomy): domain Eukaryota; kingdom Metazoa; phylum Chordata; class Actinopteri; order Uranoscopiformes; family Ammodytidae; genus Hyperoplus; species Hyperoplus lanceolatus. The sequence continues at coordinate 23,941,084 of CM049416.1, forward strand.
ATAGGGGCACCGGTTATTTGGCTAGGTGACTTTAATGCACATAACCCTTTGTGGGGAAGCAGGGTGAAAGATACTAATGGGAGCACAGTGGAGGAGTTTATGGACAAATATGGTTTAGTGTGTATGAATTATGGCAGGCCAACTAGGTTTGAAATTAAGACGGGGCGGTTTCATGCATAGATTTAGCATTGGCATCCAGTGAATATGCAAGGGTAGGAGAATGGGACAATATGGACAGGTACTCAATGGGTAGTGATCACTTCCCAATACTTTTGAAGTTTGGGAAAACTTTGTTAACTGATGATCAGACTAGACCAACATATTTTAACTATGGGAAGGCAGACTGGGAGAAGTTTTCTAGTAAGTGTGATAGTGGCCTTGACAGTGTGAATGGAGAGGGAACAATAGATGAGTGGAACAACAGTTTGTGTTCAATGATATTAAGTAGTGCATATGAGTGCATCCCTTTAAAGAAAAACCCTAAAACTAGAGTAAGTGTGCCATGGTGGAATAGGGCTTGTGATAAAGCAGTGAGGGATAGGAACTGTGCATATAGACTATTAAGAAGGTGCCCGACAGAGAATAATGCGATAGAGTACAAAAGGCTGAGGGCTAAGGCAAGAAGAGTAATTAAGGTTACAAAAAAAGAGTGTTGGAGAAGATATTGTGGAAAATTGGGCGTGGATACATCAGTTGGAGAAGTATGGGCAGCAGTTCACCGTATGTCAGGAGTGGTAAGAAAAAGGAAAATGCCAGTATTGGAGGAAAAGGGAGTTATAGCGAAGAGTGATATAGAGAAAGCCCAAATGTGTGAAAGTAAGTTTAAGGATGTACATAGGGGAGCAAACATTGGGGAGGAAGGTATTAGAAAGAGGAATGAAACGCTAAGACAACAAGTATCTAAACTTGGGGTGAATGACGATAACACTGATTGTGTTAATTTGTACTTTTCAGTGGAAGAGTTGCGCAGAGCCATCAAAAATGGGGGAAAACAGCACCGGGGAAGGATGGCTTAAGCTATGAGGTATTTAAAAGACTAGGAGATCCAGTGGTGGAAGAAATGTTAGCACTTATAAATAATGTTTGGAAAGAAGGAAGGCTTCCATTAGCCTGGAAACAGGCAGTGGTTGTCCCAATTCTAAAGCCAGGGAAGGAAGCACAGCATCCAGGGTCATATAGGCCTATTGCACTAACAGCAGTGATGTGTAAGATAATGGAAAGAATGGTGACGGATAGATTAGTATACAAACTGGAGAAGGAGGGGTGGTTCACGCAAATGCAAAGTGGGTTTCGCAGAGGAAGAAGTACCATGGATTCTGTGATCTCCCTGGATTCGGATGTAAAGAAAGCCATGGTAAATAAAGAGGGAGTAGTTGCAGTGTTTTTAGACATTGAAAAGGCTTATGACATGTTGTGGAAGGAGGGGCTTATCATTAAGCTGTATGATGCAGGGGTTAGAGGTCGTATGCTTAACTGGGTACAGGACTTTTTAAAGAACAGGGTAATTCAGGTTCGGGTGGGGGAAGCGATGTCAAATGGCACATGCATTGAGAATGGAACACCACAGGGAAGTGTGATAAGTCCAGTTTTATTTAATGTAATGGTAAATGACATTTTTAAAGACATTGGATCAGGGTTTGGTTTCTCACTGTTTGCGGATGACGGAACAGTGTGGAAAAGAGGCAGGAACATCAAACACATAACAGAGAAATACAGGAGGCATTAAATAAAATAATGGAATGGGGAAGCAGGTGGGGATTTAAGATGTCAACGGAAAAAACTAAATATGTTGTATTTGGCAATAAGAAAACTGAGTGCCAAGGTTTGCAAATGTATGGGCAAGCAGTAGAGAGGGTAAAAGAGTTTAAGTTATTGGGAGTAGTTTGTGATGAAAGACTGACTTATAGAAAGCATGTAGACAGTATTGTGAGCAAGTGTGGAAAAGTTATAAATGTTATGCGGTCCCTATCAGGAAGTATGTGGGGTGCTGGCCAAGATACACAGATGATGATTTACAGGGCAATGGTCAGATCGAGGATAGATTATGGGTGTTTGTGTTACGGGACGGCAGCAAAAACCATTCTCAAGAGACTGGATGTAGTGCAGGCAAAGGCACTGAGAGTCGTCTGTGGGGCCTTCCGTTCGACCCCAATTGCAGCCTTACTGGTAGAAATGGGGGAGACCCCATTGGGTATCAGAAGGTCTAAGCTGGCAATGCAGTACATCTGTAAATTAAGGGGACATCAAGGGGAGAATGTGGGGGAGCTGGCTTTGGAAGGTGCATGGGAGTGGGGAGGAGCAAGAGTGAAAAGGGAATGTTTCATTTTTAGAGTCAATGAGGAAATGGGGAGGATGGAGTTTGGGGAGGAGGGGGTGGCCCCTGTAGTTCACTGGCCAACTGTACCACCATGGATTCTTCCAGTTCCAGAGATAGACCTAAGTGTGTTAGCTCATGAGAGAACTGCAACATTTGGGGGAATTGTAAAGGAAAGGCTGAATAACAAATGGGGACAGCACATACAATTGTACACTGATGGGGCTCAAGACCCAATAACTGGGAAGTCTGGGTTTGCTTTTTGCATCCCAGATTTGGATGTGGTCAAATATAGGCGACTGTCTGAGGGGGTTTCAGTTTACACCACAGAGCTACTTGCAATAATCTGGGCTATGCAGTGGGTGGAGGAGGTCAGGCCGGGGCCAGTTGTGATATGTTCTGACTCTGCTTCAGTGCTGATGACATTGAGGGAGGGAGGGCTTGGAGCAAGGTCGGACCTCATGGTGGAGCTTCTTACCCTGATGTACAGGATTGAGCAGGTGGGAGAGTCAGTGGGGTTCATGTGGGTCCCAGCTCATGTGGGGATAGAGGGGAATGAGCTAGCTGATGGGGCAGCGAAAAGGGCTTTAAGAAGGGAAGATGTGGATGTAAAAGTGAGGCTGGGCCTAACTGAGTGTAGGTCAATCATCAAAAAGAACATCATGGCTGTGTGGCAGGAGGAGTGGGATAAGGAAAAGAAGGGAGGCATTACTACAGCTTGCAGAATAGAGTCACAAAGAGCCAGTGCTTTTGGGAAAGGAAAGGAGGCATACAGTCATGATGACCAGATTGAGGCTGGGGCATTGCGGACTCGCATGGGATTTACACAAAGTTGGGAAACATGAAGATGGACTATGTGGAGTGTGTAAAAAACAACAAACAGTAAAACATATCCTGATGGAATGTTCTGGACTCACTCGACAGAGGGAACATCTGTATGCAGCAGTGGAAAGCCTGGGCAAAACACCGGTTACACTAAAGAGCCTTCTAAATCCCATTGAGAATCAGCCTGGGACTATAAAAGCTGTCCTGGATTTCATAACGGCCACTGGATTATTCCTTTGGAAATAGGATGGACGGATTGCGTCTGGAATATTCTATTTTTGTCCTGTGGGTGGCAGCAATGTGCCTTAGGGGCATACAGTCTGCCGGAAATCAAGAGAAGAAGAAGAAGAAGACCACTGACTGCCTTTCTGTGTCAAGCCCAAGCCAGTGAAATAAACTAACCAAGCTAAACAGATTGTTTTAAAGTTTAGCGTCTGTATTATTCATCGTATACAATGGCGCGTAGCTACAACGATGAGCTACAATATCTGGAAAAGATTAGCAGCACTTGTTGGAGGATTAAGAAAGGTTTTGTGCCCAACATGCAGGTAAGAGTTGACAGGCGCTAACTTTAGCTTAGCATTTAACAACTATACACACGTTGTTGGTTTTAATGTGGTTTTTATCAATCAAAGGCAAACGGGCAAAAGGGAGCGACAGGACAAAGGGGTGGTATGACAGGCAGAGAGACAGGCACACATACAGACAGACAGAGGGGTGGTAAGACAAGCAGAGAGACAGACAGAGGGGTGGTAAGACAAGCAGAGAGACAGGCAGA
>CM049416.1:23952500-23967500 GCA_026929865.2 Hyperoplus lanceolatus
CTGCAGCTACGTTCTGACTGGAACCGAACAAGGAATGACTGAGACCTTCGGTACCACCTGCCACGGAGCGGTACGTACTATACACACACCTATACACACTGCGGTACACACCAACACACACACACACACACTGCGGTACACACCAACACACACACATACACACTGCGGTACACACCAACACACATACACACTGCGGTACACACACACACACACATACACACTGCGGTACACACCAACACACACACACACACACTGCGGTACACACCAACACACACACACACACACACTGCGGTACACACCAACACACACACACACACACTGCGGTACACACCAACACACACACACACACACACTGCGGTACACACCAACACACACACACACACACACTGCGGTACACACCAACACACGCGCACTCACAAACACACACACTGCGGTACACACCAACACACACACACACACGGAGCGGTACACACACACACACACACTGTGGTACACACCAACACACGCGCACTCACAGACACACACACACACACACACACTGCGGTACACACCAACACACACACACACACACTGCGGTACACACCAACACACGCGCACTCACAGACACACACACACACACACACACACTGCGGTACACACCAACACACACACACACACACTGCGGTACACACCAACACACACACACACACGGAGCGGTACGCACCAACACATACACACTGCGGTACACACCAACACACACACACACGCACTCACAGACACACACACACACACACACACACAGAAATGTAGTTTTGTCTTGTGAACGTACATCTTCAATATCAAACAGTATTCAACAATATCAAATCGTTTTCTCTCTCTCAAACAGACATTTAATAAAGTTTAGTTTTGATCTCTGAAAGTTTTCTCTGTTCCTCAAACTAAACAATCATTTTGTTGTTTATTTCACTATATTAAATAACATTATTTCTCTCTTTTGTGCGCCTGCCTGCCTGCCTGTCTGTCTGTCTGTCTGTCTGCCTGTCTGCCTGCCTGCCTGTCTGCCTGCCTGTCTGCCTGTCTGCCTGCCTCTCTCTCAGGGTCGCGCTCTGTCCCGGGCAAAGTCTCGTAGGAATTTGGACTTCCAGGATGTTCTGGACAAACTGGCCGATAAAGGAATCGCCATCCGAGTGGCTTCACCCAAACTGGTCATGGAAGAGGTGAATATATTTACCCACTAGAGACTCATGTTTATTTTAATTCATTTTGCTTTTAATTTAATTTAAACTTTTTTAAGATTTCATTCTGTACATTTCAGTTTGTTCTACTTAATTCATGACTTAATTTTCGAGGCAATATTTTTTTTTTTTCTCAAATTAAATTTATATTAATTTGATTACATTTTGAGATATATATATTTTATATTTTTTGGGCATGTCATTCTCATCTCTGTCTCTACAAACTATCAATAAAGCTTAAAGAAAAATATCAATAAAGCTTAAAGAAAACTATCAATAAAGCTTAAAGAAAACTATCAATAAAGCTTAAAGAAAACTATCAATAAAGCTTAAAAAAAATATCAATAAAGCTTAAAAAAAATATCAATAAAGCTTTAAAAAAAAAGAAAAAAATTAATAAAAACTATTTGTTTTCATATGCAACGTCCCTTATATATTAGTCTCTAAACCTAAATCATCACTTCCTCCATGACGGATAATAATATGATGATTTTATTATGTGAAAATAAGTTTTTTATTTATTTTTATTTAAATGTGCAAGCTTTTTCTTAGAGAATATGCAACAAGTATTTATTTATCTTATTTAGAATAATTTTAACAATATTAATTAAATTTTTATTTTTCGCAATTTAAAGTATAATTAAAAGTATTTCAAATGTCACTAAACATTAATTGTTCTGTATTTTCCAGGCTCCTGAATCATATAAAAACGTGACGGACGTTGTCAACACATGTCACGACGCCGGAATCAGCAAGAAGGCGATTAAGCTCCGACCGATCGCCGTGATCAAAGGATGAAAACAAATCAAGTTTACGGACAATTCAACTAAAAATACACAATTCACATTAAAACTACAGCAAACACAGACAGACAGGCACACACGCAGACAGACACACAGACGCACACAGACAGACAGACATACACACACACGCAGACAGACACACAGACGCACACACAGACAGACACACAGACGCACACGGACAGACACACACACACGTCGAGATGTTTACTCAAGTGGACAGGAATCATAAGGAAGCAGAAGATATTCGTAAATTTTTTATGTTTTTTCCCGCTGATGACAAACGGAAGAATTTATGTTGAAGAAAAATCAAATTGAAGAAATTGAGAACTTCATTTGTGACATGATTTATTTTTTTTTCTTTTGTTTATGCCGAATAAAGGTGATAATTTAAAAGGGAAATGCATTATTTACTTCTTTACAGTGGTAGGAATAAAAGGTACTGCAAGACTCTTTAAGGTGCTCCGAGGAACTACTACATCCAAATAGCATGCTGTTTTCAACACTAACAATCGCAGCCAGATGTAGTAGACCTCCGGGTTATTTTTAACCATACTAAATCTGGCCACAAGAATCAGGACATCCTAAATCTTTTTTCTACCAAACTAAATAGTAGAAAGTATGGGGACTGGAGCACAGGGTCAGTTGACTATTAGGAAATCATAGAATTACAAATACAAAAGGTTTCAAGTTTAAAGAGTAAGCCGCTAGGACCAGTTTTATTTGAATTCAACTAAATGTACAAGCGACTCACACACACACACACACACACACACACACACACACACACACACACACACACACACACACACACACACACACACACACACACACACACACACACACACACACACACACACACACACACACACACACACACACACACACACACACACACACACACACACACACACACACACACACACACACACACACACACACACACACACACACACACACACACACACACACACACACACACACACACACACACACACACACACACACACACACACACACACACACCTTGCATTGATTCGATTGGTCTTCCGTCCCGAGAAGTCAAAATAAGTCACAATGTTGCAATATTTTCATCCAAAATTTTTATTGGTGAAATTTAAACGGTGGAAAGTTTGGCTTTCTAACACAAATGGAAAATAAAAATGGTTTGCAAGTCAAAATGACTCAATTTAAACAGAATATTTAGAATTTTCAACTTAGTATCTTGCATAATTTCACTTGAAAATGTTGTCATTTCTAACTTAAAGGAACACTTCACCCATATGGAACCGGCGTTCTATCATTATAAAATCGCTATTATAATATAATGAATGAGGTTTTTCTTCCCTCAGTCTTCCCTTGGCCCAGCTGTCCTGTTAATCCTAACCCTACATTTTTACTAGTGTGATGTCACACATTAGTAAAATGTAAGCGTTAGACAGTGAGACCATAAAACACTCTTTCTGCCTTTTCTCAGGCTAGGATGAACCGATTTCTAAACTTTTTGCACATTTATACTACATAGGATCTCAGAGTTCAATATCAATACACCTTCATATTCCCACTGGTGAAGTAGGGCTTTAAGTTATGATTTTCTGGTAGCATTGGGCTTTCCTGGTTAGTTTTCAGATGGGGGTGAACATTAAAAAGAAAAAAAAAAAAGTAAAAATTAAAACTAAACCTAGGAACTTACCTTATGTACACTTTAAACATCTTATGTTCTTATTTACAGTTTGTTCCGCCATATTTCCTTCGTTCGTTTCCATTTTGAAATTCGACAAAAATAACAAACAAAAAGAGCCCAAAATATCCCATGGACTTTTACTGTTACGTTTCCCAAATAAAAAGGTGTAGTCAGTGATTCTGGAGAACGCTTGTTGTCAAAATCACATCTTGTTAAAGTCAGTGAATATCTCCTCATGATCCACTACCTGTCTGTACTGTGTGAGCACTGAAATCCAGTGTTAATACACAGTCTAGGCTCTGTAAACAGGTATGTAAACAAATGGGGCCTATCGTAGCTATAGCAACATACCAGTTTACAGAGCCTAGGCTGTGTATTAACACTGGATTTAAGTGCTCACACAGTACAGACAGGTAGTGGATCATGAGGAGATATTCACTGATTTTGACAACAAGCGCTCTCCAGAATCACTGACTGCTCCTTTAAAAGGGGTGATCCTACGTATGTACATTTAATCAGGTAAGAAATAAAAGAGTGGTTGAGACACAAGTTGATATTTTGTTTTTAAATTGATATATTTTTTGGGGGAAAAAACTGAGTGAGGGCTGCGATCGCTAAACGTTTCACTTCAAACCTTAAAGAAAAATAAAAGGATTATTTCTTAAAGCTATAGTGCGTAACTTCTGTCGCCCCCCATGAGGAATTCTGAGTAATTACAACAACACTGTCGGTGCATCTACATGAGGTAAAGCCTTCAGTGATGGCACATGGATTTTATACCTTCTGCTGTACGTCCAGGTTTTTTTTCTTAGCAGTAGAATCAACAACTGAAACATTTCTTGGGCTCTTCTTGGGGATTTTTCTGAGCTCCTGCACCAGTGTCAGGGGGGGGGGGGGGGGGGGGGACACCAGTTTGTAAACGCTGCCATACTGAGAAATACAGAGAGAGTTTTGTGGAGCTGATAATAGGCTTAATCAACTTTGCCTCAACTCATTTAGCGATGGCTTGAATGTAACAGACATGAAATTACACGAAAAAAGTTACGCACTGTAGCTTTAAAGAAAAGAAAAAAAAATCCACCAACCAACCGTCGATTCCTTAACACTTTTAAAATAAAAAATGAATAAATCAATTCCACATTTTTGCATTAAAAAATAAAACACCTCAGCCCTTTTCTTCTGTGGCATCCAAAAAGAAAACTATCTTATTTTGAAATGCGATTTTCCTAAACGCGTAGGTCCGACTTGAATATAAAGCTATCATCTCCAGATAACCACCAAATGTTTATCGCACACACACACACACACACACCCACACACCCACACAGGTCAAGCCTACTCTTGTCCAAAAAAAAAAAAAAAAAAGCTAGAAAGCCCTTTTTTTTTAATTCTTATTCATTCAAAGAACTTTTCGAAATCTCACAAATTCCACATTTCATTCATGGATCTCCATTCTTCTTCGTGGACAGCTCGTCTTGATGGTGACTGCGTCCACCATATTGGATTGTAGTCCACTTCCTGTATCATTTCTTCTTCTTGAGACAGAATGGGCTCTTAGTTTATGCATTCACTTTTCATTGTATAAGTGCAGAAAGAAGCAGCTTCTAAGTGTTTCTCTAAGTTCCTTTGTTGTGAAAAATGGCGGCGGTAGGTGTGTACTTTCTTGTTGTTGTTTTTAGTGTTCGACCCATTTCCTGGTTTTCGGGCGTCCATTTTGTAATAAAAAAGTCTGAGGTGAACTCACAGGTTTTATTCGCTACAGTTTCGCTCGCTGGAAAAACGCCTAAAGAAAGAGTAGAAGAAGAAAAGGGAAAATGATTATGGAGGTGATCAAAACATCGCGTTAAAGGTGCACTGAGGAACTTTCAGTGTGTGTTAATTCTAGCGCCCCCCCCTTCGGAGAAAAGCGGTAGTGTTTTTACCACGCCAGCTGTTGTTCCTGGGTGAGCGTATACCCATGACAAAGGCATTAAGAAAAACTATATAAAAATAGCATTCTTTGCACTGATGGTCTGGTTTGCTGTTACATGTAATTTATGATCATCAGAGGAACAATGAGACTGTTCCAGAAATATTTAAAAGTTCCTCGTAGCACCTTTAAACTACAGTCTAATTTGGCCTTTTCGGACCAAACATTCAATACAAAAGTATGATGAAAAAAACATGATAAAAACTAAAAATATTAAGAATGATTTTTAACCAGCCATACAGGTCTGGAAAAAAATCCAAATGTTCAGTGTCTCTCGTTCGACTATTTATAGACATATGTTTGAGTAGAATGAACATTTTGGTTTTATAATATAAACTACTGACAACATTTCTACCAAATTCACAATAAAAATATTGTCATTAAAGAGCATTTTCCATGAAGTAATGTAGAGATGAAGATTGAAGAACAATCCAGACTGGTCTCTGAAGGTTTTCCGGAGCTGTATATATATTATAGCCTATATTCACATTTTGTACCTTTATGTAGTTTTTCAGGACTTTGACGTCCGGCTGCTGAAGAACCTGACAAAGCTCCTGGAACAGAAAACGTTTGTGTTATCAAAACGTGGAATAAAAAAATAATTTCCAGTTACCAAAACTAAAATGTGTGTGTGTGTGTGTGTGTGTGTGTGTGTGTGTGTGTGTGTGTGTGTGTGTGTGAGTGAGAGAGAGAGAGAGAGATTTTTTATTTTTTTTACATGAATACAGAAATGTTTGTTATTATCTGTAATGCTTTGGCAATACTGTTTGCAACAATAGTCATGCCAATAAAGCTCATTGAATTGAATTGAATTGAGAGAGAGAGAGAGAGAGAGAGAGAGAGAGAGAGAGAGAGAGAGAGAGAGAGAGAGAGAGAGAGAGAGAGAGAGAGAGAGAGAGAGAGAGAGAGAGAGAGAGAGAGAGAGAGAGAGAGAGAGAGATTTTTTTTTATTTTTTTTACATGAATACAGAAATGTTTTGTGGTTTTCTGACCTGTGAGATTTCTGGTGAGACCTGTAGTGAGGGCAGATACTCCTGCTGTAAGAACTGGATAAACTCTGGGCCCTGAGAGACACAGACAGACAGACAGACAGACAGACAGACAGACAGACAGACAGACAGACAGACAGACAGACAGACAGACAGACAGACAGACAGACAGACAGAGTTTTATAAATAACAATTAACAACCAACAAGAAGACAGATATTTTCACTGATTTCTTTCATAAAGTTTAAACAGTTTTTACCCGTTTGAGATGAATCATTTTCAGCGTGAGTGCGACCTCTGACAGCACCTAGAGAAAACAGAATTATGAGGAAAAAATATTGTTTTTGAGAGTTTTTCATTTTCAAAACGTATCCATGACATTTTACCTAGTTTCCATAACCTGTTTAAAGAAGCTTAAAGTAGGCCTGGCTCAATAATACTGTGCTGAAGAATGGGTTATATTTGTCGTTTGAAAGCCATACATTAAAAAACACACACACTTCCCAGGCAATCTTGTGGATGAATGAGTGAGTGAGTGAGTGAGTGAGTGAGTGAGTGAGTGAGTGAGTGAGTGAGTGAGTGAGTGAGTGAGTGAGTGAGTGAGTGAGTGAGTGAGTGAGTGAGTGAGTGAGTGAGACAGACAGACAGAGTGAGTGAGTGAGTGAGTGAGTGACAGACAGACAGAGTGAGACAGTGAGTGAGACAGACAGACAGACAGACAGACAGACAGACAGACAGACAGACAGACAGACAGACAGACAGACAGACAGACAGACAGACAGACAGACAGACAGACAGACAGACAGACAGACAGACAGAGAGAGAGAGATCTACTCACCAGTACAGTCTGAGCGTCTGAGAGGTCAAATGTTGGTTTGAGAGGAGCGAGGAAACAAGCCGGGACGATGTGTTTGTAGATGAAGTCTGGGAATCCAACCATCCCATCCTTCCCTCCTGAAGGGTTAACAGGATGATATAACATCATAAATACAAGGAAATATATATATATATATATATATATATATATATATATATATATATATATATATATATATATACAGCTCTGGAAAAGAATGAAGAGACCACTCCAAATGTTCAGTGTCTCTCGTTGAACTATTTAGAGGCATATGTTTGAGTAGAATGAACATTTTGATTTTGTTCTATAAACTACTGACAACATTTCTACCAAATTCCAATACATTTTTTCATTAAGAGAATTTCCAATATGTTATGTAGAGATGAAGATTTAAGACAAATCCAGACTGGTCTCATATTTTTTTCCCGGAGCTGTGTGTGTCAGTTTGCTCCTTATGAATTTGGTAAATTAATAATTAAAATTAAAATTTAAAATTAATTCAATCTATTTTGTAAAAATGATGAACAAACCGACTAGGGCTGCTTAAAAAAAATAAAAATAAAAAATCATATCACAATTGAAAAATGAGAGGGACGTTACTTCCACAATAAATGGCAAAAAAAAAATATATATATATATTTGAATGACTTTGCAAATATGAATTTAGATATTTGAACTAGCAGGAAGCTACTGCAACATGGGGTTAAATTACTGGTTTCATTACAGGGAATTCCCTACGCAACATCACTGCAAAGTAAACAATCCAAAAAGCCCGTTACAAATGAAGCATAGCGGAGACGGGCATTTATCCAATCTCTGAAAGGCCATGTATACTCAGACAAGTGACGCGGTCCGTTCGAGTGGCAAAATCGGTATATGTCTTAATCCAATCTAGTTGCCCCATGGAAACGCACTGACTGACTGACAGCCCTAAACATATTGTAAAGCAGTAGATTAGATGGTTTTAAGAGCTGGTTCTCACCCCACAGCTCCACCAGTTTGTTCAGCACGATGAAGCAGGTTTTCTGGGCGATGGGATCAGGGAAGTCCACGGCGCCCTGGATGATGGTGAAGACTACTCGCTCTATGTTCTCTGGACCTGGACACAAGAAATACATTTACACATTAACAAATAACTTCCACTGTGCTGCTGACAAAGACCCTGCAACAAAAAGTTTGGCAGATTCTTAACTATGGGGACAATACGGGTAAACAAACACATTGACATTAAATAACTTTAGATGTGCTACTGACTAACAACCACAAACTGCTTTACAAAATAAGAGTAACATTTTATTGAAAATAATAAGAAATTTAAATATATATATTAATCAATACAATTAAATTAAACAACAAATGACTCTTTTAACACTACACCTTTTTATTTTATTTTTATTTTTTTTATTATTATTGATTTCTCTCTCCCAATCATCTAATGACCTTATGACAACATTCAAAACTGGGGATCAAAAGTCTAAAATACCATAATGGAAATTAATACTATTTAAACAACCCAAAATGCCATTCTTATCATTACATTCTTATGATGATTATTCTTTTCTTAGTACTGATTTATCATTTATTTTTAATTTTTTATTTTATTTTTTTTTTGTTGTTTATATGTATGTATACACACACACACACACACACACACACACACACACACACACACACACACACACACACACACACACACACACACACACACACACACACACACACACACACACACACACACACACACACACACACACACACACACACACACACACACACACAGCCTGTCAACAACAATGTAAAAATATGCAATGACCTCCTGCTTGTTTTTGTCTCGTCCGTTCTGTCTTAAATGTGAACACTTAAACTGTCATGTCCCTCACCTAATGTTATGTCTTTCACCTGTCTTGTCCTGCATCACGTAAATAAAAAAAGTAAAAGAAAAAAAAAACACACACTACACCTTGCAGAACAACACTAGCGTGGCAGTGAATATCCACGCGGATTCATTTTGAAAGGGCAACAACCAATGAGGGCCGAGTAATATGACGTAATGACTTTTCTGAAAAATTTGGTCACAGTCAGTCCCTCATTAACCCCCGCGACATTCACGTTTGCAGGGCTGGTCTAAACCATTGGTCATGACTTCATGACAACACTTTGTATTCACCCTGGTTAGCCATGACTTCGTTCATGCCGCTGCCCGTCACAGTCTGGATGAAGGCGAAGTAGCTTCTCCTCAGCATCTGCTTCTCCAGAGCGGCTCCCGGGTCGTTCTCCTCCACGGGGCGAGACAGAGCGGAGAAGATGGAGGAGACCAGAGGCATGAAGACCTGCTGGAGGAAGGGGGATACCTGGGCCTAAAGGAGAGAGAGAAGAGAATATAATGTAATATAGATAGACAGATAGTAGAGAGAGGGAGAGACAGATAAAGAGAAGGAGGGAGGGAGGGAGAGCGGAGAAGATGGTGGAGACAAGAGGCATGAAGACCTGCTGGAGAAAGGGGGACATCTGGGCCTGAAGGAAATAAATACATGGTTAATATACAGACAGTAGAGAGAGAGAGAAAGAGGGAGGGAGGGAGAGAGAGAGAGAGGGAGGGAGGGAGGGAGGGAGAGATAGACAGAGCGGAGAAGATGGAGGAGACAAGAGGCATGAAGACCTGCTGGAGGAAGGGGGACATCTGGGCCTGAAGGAAATAAATACATGGTTAATATACAGACAGGAGAGAGAGAGAGAAAGAGGGAGGGAGGGAGAGAGAGATAGAGAGATAGAGAGAGACATGGTTAGAAGATAGATAGACAGATAGATAGAGAGGGAGAGGGAGAGAGAGAGAGAGAGAGGCAGAGAGGGAGGGAGGGAGAGAGGGAGAGAGAGAGACAGACAGAGCGGAGAAGATGGAGGAGACCAGAGGCATGAAGACCTGCTGGAGGAAGGGGGATACCTGGGCCTGAAACACAAATTAAAATATAGTTAAAGTACACATTCAGAAACACACACACATATTACTCTTGCAATCCCTAGCCCCTTACCCTAACCATCAGAACTAAATGCCTGAAGGTGCGTTCACACCAAAAGTGATGCTCGCGATGCAGGAGATGAAAATCTGCATTTTTACAAAGGAAACCATGATGTGGTTTATGCCTGTAGAGGTGTATCAGGTGATTTTACGCTCCTACGTGTGTAATGCCTCATCGCTTGAAGTTGAAAATATAGAACTTTTGGGGCTATAAAGTGTAAGGCTTAAGGCCTTTGCACAGCGGGCGCGTTTGATTTGTGCGATTAATTTGCGCATTATAATAATTACCCAACGTTTACAAAGTCAACACGAGCTTCCACATCAGCTTTTATTTTTTCGAACCAAGTTTGATTTTTCTAGGACGTCGTTAAAATTCACATTCCAAAATATTCGCTTTTACGTGCCGTTTATTCGCGTCGCACCTCGTGTGCAAAGGCCTTTAGCCGCGATAGCCAATCAGCTTGGAGAATGACCCGATGTCTGTGACAGTGTGAACAGCTAGGCTGAGAAACACAGAGGAGGAAAATGTCTTTGTGGGCGGCCGGTGCTGCGGCTGGGCAACTCCGACCCACACCCACACACACACACACACACACACACACACACACACACACACACACACACACACCTCTCTTCACCTTGAACTTGGCGGTGATCTGGCTGATGAGCGGTATAAACTCCTGCAGGTCCTTGCTCTCACAGTCCTTCAGCATGTGTTCTGAGGCGGCGGGGATGAAGGGCAGAACCTCCTCCTCCATACAGATGATCATACGGTGGAGGAAGGACCTCACCGAGCTCCTCAGCGCCCCCCTCTGGACAGGGCAGGACAGAGCGGGGAGGAACGTCTGCATACACTCTCTGTACACCTCGGAGCATCCGCACTGCTTCACCGTCTGCTTGTTGCTGAACGCTTTGCTGGTTCGACTAGAGGGAGAGAGAAGAGAGGGAGAGAGAGGGGGTGGGGGCAGGAGGAGGGAGGGAGGGAGGGGGGGAGGGAGAGAGAGAGGGAGGGAGAGAGAGGGGGGGGGGGGAGGGGGAGAGAGAGGGAGGGAGAGAGAGGGAGGGAGAGAGAGGGGGGGTGGGGGGCAGGGAGAGAGAGAGGGAGGGAGAGAGGGGGGGGGGGGCAGGGAGAGAGAGAGGGAGGGAGAGAGAGGGAGGGAGAGAGAGGGGGGTGGGGGCAGGGAGAGAGAGAGGGAGGGAGAGAGAGGGGGGGGGGGGGGGAGGGAGAGAGGGAGGGAGGGAGGGGGGGGGGGGGAGGGAGAGAGAGGGGGGGAGGGAGGGAGGGGGTGGGGAGGGGAGAGAGAGGGAGGGAGAGAGGGGGGGGGGGGGGGGGAGAGAGAGGGAGGGAGGGAGAGGGAGGGAGAGGGAGGGAGGGAGAGGGAGGCAGAGAGAGGGAGGGAGAG
The DNA here is from genome assembly GCA_026929865.2 of Hyperoplus lanceolatus. Lineage (NCBI taxonomy): Eukaryota > Metazoa > Chordata > Actinopteri > Uranoscopiformes > Ammodytidae > Hyperoplus > Hyperoplus lanceolatus. Next base: position 23,964,431 of record CM049416.1, read on the forward strand.
AGAGGGGGGTGGGGGCAGGGAGAGAGAGAGAGAGAGGGGGGTGGGGGCAGGGAGAGAGAGGGAGGGAGAGGGAGGCAGAGAGAGGGAGGGAGAGAGAGGGGGTGGGGGCAGGGAGAGAGAGGGGGGATGGGGGGGAGGGAGGGAGGGAGGGAGGGAGAGAGAGAGAGATTGGGAATTCTGAAATATTTTTTTGGGGCGGGGGGGCAGGGAGATTTTGAGGGAGGGGATGAGAACTCTGTTCTCGGGGAGCGGAGACTCTGTTCTCTGAGAGGAGGGAGAGAGACCGCTCTGACAGCTGTATAACCGCCGAAGCGCTCTGCCGGCTGCCGTCCGGGAGCTGTTTACTCTGTCCGATGCTGTTACTCTGTTCTCTGAGAGCTGAAACTCTGTCTGGGATAGGGGTTAGGACCTGTTCTCTGATAGCTGTTATAACTCTGTTCTCTGACAGCTGTTATAACTCTGTTCTCTGATAGCTGTTATAACTCTGTTCTCTGATAGCTGAGATAACTGTTCTCAGGCATTGAACCAGGGCTTCTTTTTCAAGACATTCTGAAGGAAATTAAAAACAGTTTTACAAAGAAGAAAAAAAACTGTAGAGAAAAACCACATCAGTTACTTTGTGTTGGAGGGAATTTATCATAAAACATTATTTCGGCTTGCCACAACATTAGGACATAATACACCAGGTCTCACTGTTTAATTTTTTATTTAATTTTTTATTTATTTATTTTTTATTAATGATAATTAGGGCTGGGCGATATGGACCAAACCTTATATCACGATATAGGTAATTTTATATCACGATATGGGTATATATCACGATATAGTATTTTTCCTTAAAATTCAATGGATTACAATAACCGTACTGAACTTTAATCACATTAGATTATTTTCATTTTTGCTTGGAACTTAAATTTCCATACAAAAGAAAAACTGGTGCAAAATACCACACCAGTCTGGCTTTAGTCAGTCAGCGCAAAATAAAAATGACAACCAAAGAGCCTACATTTTCCAATTGATAGTAGCCTATATCAAAATAATGAAAGACTTGAATTTTCCTGCAGTATTTGCTCATCTTCATTTAAAAAAGCTGTCAAAATTAACTAATGAGCAAATGTCTGGTAATACTTTAACTCCAGCTTCAACACAAATAATATTTTCAAGTTTGACATGTTTTAAAGTTACATAAAACCAGCCTTGCTGGCTGTCTCCACCAATAACAGCACGGGGGTGAAGCCCCGAGTAGGCTAAAGATGTCATTATTAGCCAGCTAGCTCACGAGAGCTAACCCATGTAGTTTGCGGCTTAAAACAAGCCAACTCTGCGTCACGGCAACAGCACGCTGAAGCAGCAAGCAAGTTTCCTTTGCCCAATGACATGTTTGACCGTTAAAAGCTGCTCTGCCACCGTGACACGGAGTTGGTTTGTTAACTTTAGTGACGGCGCACCGAAGCTAGACCATGAGCTAGACAGCTAGAGCAACAGATGAGGCTTCTTCTGTTGCGGGTAGAGAAGCTGTATTGCAGCCCAGAGCCCCCGTGTGGCGCGGCGGTGTAACTGCAGTGTAACTATAGGGACTCGGAGGGACAGCTGCCTCCCGCTCCATATATGCTCCCGCCACATGAAGTTTTTTTCTCCGCGGTATAAACGGTATGGCCAAATCTCTCCCGGTGGACACTTTCATATCGTCCACGATATGATATCGTCATATCGCCCAGCCCTAATGATAATCAACAACATCTAATATGTAAATAAGTAGTTATTCTCGATATGATATAGTTATATCTATGTATTGTTATATCAGGATGTTCTTTTAGTAATATTTGTGAAAGACTGTTCTCTTTTGTTATTATCTGTAATGCTTTGGCAATACTGTTTGCAACAATAGTCATGCCAATAAAGCTCATTGAATTGAATTGAATTGGTCCAGTGAATAAAGTTTGAAAATATGGTTTAAAAAAAACTTAATCAGGAGTCCTCAACTAAAACTATGAAGGATAAAAATGACTAAAATGTGTCTAAAACTGACAACCATGTTTGTCTAAAGACTGAATCTACAAATTCTTCCAAAATGAAGAATAGAAATGAGTCGTCTAATGGAAAAAAAATAATAAATTAAAATCTGAATATTCTTTTTACAAATATTTACTATTTAGAAAATAATAATAATTTGTACTAAAAAACAGATATTTAAACAATTCTTTATTCCAGAAAATAAATAAATTGAACTAAAAAAAAAATAAAAATAATAATAATAATAATAATAATAATATAAAATACGCAAAATATACTTTTACATAATTTTTTTGTAATTAAAAAAATTTGAACCTAAAAAAGAAAAGAAAAATTAAAATGGATGAATAAAAAGTAAGTTAAAAACATTTATTAAATTATTATTTTTTTTTAAAATTTATAATATATTTATTTTGTTACCTAGCGAATCCGACTGCGTGGCTGAGGCAGTCTGCCAGCGCGACCTGTCTGTCCTCCTCTGTCTCCACAGACAGCTTGTTGAGCAGGAGTCTGAAAGCTTCCATGAGAGGCAGCAGCAGCGAGCGCATCAGAGCCTGCTTCCTCTCCACGGGACTGTCTCCGTTCACTATCAGCACGCCCGCCGTCTCAAACATGAACAGCTGGTCATCACTGGTCAGCAGGGACAGGAAGCCATTATCCTGAGAGAGACACACACACACACACACACACACACACACACACACACACACACACACACACACACACACACACACACACACACACACACACACACACACACACACACACACACACACACAATTAGTATTATAAATAGAGGAGCCCTGCTAAACATTTAATACGGTTCTCTGCATGTCACTCCCCTCTCTGCCCCATTTCAACTCTGTCTCTTCACACTATCAATAAAGCATAAAAATGCAAAAAAAAAAAAAGACAGGATAAATGGGACGCCCGTAGCTCAGTGGGTAGGGCGCCCCCGTCCCCTCCCCCTCCCCCTCCTCGGGCCAAGGCCTTGCAACTGGGTCAGTTCTCTGCATTTCCTCTCCTCTTTTCCCCATTGCAACTCTGTCTCTCCAAT
>CM049416.1:23975000-23985000 GCA_026929865.2 Hyperoplus lanceolatus
CTTGATCTTGCCTCTTGCTTTTATATCCGTCTCATCCCCGTTTGTTTTCATATGGAGGCTTCGTCGATGTTACGTCACTTCACGTGCGAACTGGATTGTGGGTCAGAATCGCCCAAATAGGATGCACTTTTCAACACTAACAATCTTGGCCGCATGAAGTAGGACATCCGGGTACTTCTAACCATCCTAAATCTGGCCAGAAGAATCAGGACATCCTAAATCTTTTTTCTACATCCTATATAGTAGAAAGTATGCGATTCGGAACGCAACCTAACTCTTTCATTTGGTCGCATCACCACATAATGTAGCTGTACACATATATTACATTTTCAGCATTAATCTTTTTGTCAGTTCCCATAGGAATAAGTGATACCCTGTCTAATAAAATGTTCATTATTGTAAACAGGAGTTAAAAAAAAAAAACTTTATTTAAATACCAGCGTGAACAAATATAGTGTGAAGACAAAACAGACTTAAAATGCAATGTGTTTAAGCTTAAACAATTTTTTTTTATTAAAAAGATTTATTTGAATTGAAAAAAAAAATACTTAAAGTAGCCTCCTTCCAAATTATTATTATTATTATTATTATTTTTTTTTTTTTTTTTATTATTATTATTATTATTATTCTTTCGGACAATTTAAAATAAAAATAGATTTAAAAATTATTAAAAATTTTAAAATTTAAATATTTTTTTAAAAAATGACTTAAAATATCCCTTCCTCACCTGTTTAAGCACGTGCAGATACTCGTAGCAGAAGCCGACTATATTAGCAGAGATATCATCGTCCTCGTGGACCAGGAGGGCGAGCATCAGAGGAAGCTTCCCCTCTATGGCCTGCAGAGTCTGGGCCGCCTCCTTCACACTGCCCCCCTTAGACAGTTTGCTCCAGGACAGCACCAAGCTCTGGCCCATTCCATTCACCAGGCGCGAGAACTTAGCCAGGAAATCTACATCCTCTTCCTAGAGAGGGAGGGGGAGAGAGAGGGAGAGGGGGGGGGGGGAGAGAGAGAGAGAGAGAGAGAGAGAGAGAGAGAGAGACAGGGAGTTAGAGGGAGCAGGAAAATTACATGAGTTAAGATAAAAAACTAACTCTGCGTTCTAATCCCCATACTTTCTACTATATAGTTTGGTAGAAAAAAGATTTAGGATGTCCCGATTCTTGTGGCCAGATTTAGGATGGTTAGAAGTACCCGGATGTCCTACTTCATCTGGCCAAGATTGTTAGTGTTGAAAACTGCATCCTATTTGGGAGATTCTGACCCATAATCTAGTGCGCACGTGAAGTGACGTCACATCGACGGAGCCTCCATATGAAAACAAACTTGGATGTGACGGATATAAGAGCAAGAGGCAAGATCAAGCAGCCATGTTAGGATGAAATAAATAAGTAAAAGTATGTCCGAAGTGTAGCATACTGCATCCTAACTAGATTCTTTATATGGTCAGATGTAGTATGAATAGAAAAAAAAAAAGAGTATGCGAGTCGGAAGGCAGGGTAAATCTAAGGCCTATTATCAGGCATGCAAACTCATAAGCCATGAAAAAGGTGAGAAGTCCGAAAACAAACACCGGTAGGGGGGTCTGGATGTTAATCTGCAGTGACAATCCGCCAACCGCGGCCGTTAACCAGCATGCGCATGAATCAATGCAAATGGCTGTAAAACAACGGTTGGCAAACTGTGAATTTATTTAAAAAGTGATTCACATAAACCGAGTAGGCACTAGGGTTGCCACCTTGGATTTAAGAAAAAAAGGGACACTTGATGTTTGGGGCGGAGGGATCGGCCATTATTAGGCTACCAGTTCAGACTGACCAGTCTAATGACCTATAATAACCATAAACACCTACAGTGCTTTTTACAGTATGATATATAAGGAGACTGAGGTGGGAACCCTGTACCTTGTAGGGGGTTGGGGGAATGCTCCCCCGGAAGAAAAAATGCAACCTTTTAAAGTAAAATTCATCAATCTGGTGCACTTTGAGAAGAAAATTGCATGCAACCAGGCCCAAGGGCTCAGGGGGGCCCTAAGCCAGAAATACTGATAGTAACTTTACATGTCGCATTGTCAAAGAGCTCAGTCACTCATGTCAATAACAGGGTCCAAAAAGGAATCACCTAAAATAAGGAAATAAATCATCATGGGCCCCTCAACTAGTAGGTGAAAAATAGAAAAGCAAGTGCAAAACTAAAGCATTATTAGCTCTGTCTTAGGGGCTTCATGAGGGGCCTTGAAGGCCCCCTCACACATACAGTAATAAGCTTTCTATGTGTAAATTCTATACTGTTCATAAAAAGTAGCTATCCATCTGTTGAATAGGGATAGGGAGGAGTGGGGCAGGGGGAGGGGGGGGGGCATTCTGGGCCCATTATCTCATAATCCGTATATGAACCAAATAGTTTCCACAATCTTTTTTCTATTTTCGCGGGAGCATGCACAAGCATTATTTATTAAAAAAAAAAAAGTGGGGGCCCCACACTTTGTCTTGAAACGGGCCCCGAGATCGTTGAGACCGCCCCTGCCCGCTGCGCTTTTCTCTGCCCAGCCCCGCCGCCTCTCCATTGAGAATGCATTAGTTGGCACAACATTTTTGAATGATTTTCTGCCTCCTTATGGTATAAAAATCAGCTGTTCGGTTTCTTTGCCTTGGTATTGTTGGAACTGTCTGTCACTGACTGAATGTCTGGCTAATCTATATCTATATCTATCTATAGACTACATGTAGGCCTACTAACCTTAACAGAATGTAACTTTTTTTTCCTCTAATTTGTACTCTTACTTCAGTCATGTATTTTTTGGGCTTTCCAGTCGACTCCGTCGGGACTTCTTTCGGCTATATCAATACATTGTATCAACACAACTGGCAAAAATTTCGTCTCTGGGCTCGCGCTCGGCCGTTTCAGATGGTAGGCGACTTTCCGCCGCTGTCAGCTGGCTTCGCGTTGGGCTCCCGTGTGAAGTGACGGGCGGAGGATCCCACAGGCGCATGCGTTTGACGAGCAGCACGGAAGCGAAAGTTCAAAGGGAGGCGCCCGCTTGTTGTGCCGCCTGACAGACGCTGCACCTTTCTCTGCCCGCCGCCTCTCCATTGAATGTATAAGCAGCCGCGACAAGGACTCCCTGTGCAACGGCCATGGCCGGCCATCGGACCCCCCCCCCACCCCAAAAATATTTTCTCAACGGATCTCCACGAATCACACAAGTGGCCAATTTTGTTTTCAAAAAGGTGAGTTTCACCGAAAGGTGACGAGTTTGCATGCCTGTATTATTGTTAATCTGCCCTGACCGACAACAGCAGCCTTCTCAGCTAACTGTAACTCTTTCTAATCTTCTGGGGAATAAATTGCATTTTATACAAAAGTGAAATGATTAGACTTTTACTTTTGTAGATTAAAGTTGTTAAAATGACCAGAAAAAATAAATCACATTTATTATAGTTTTGGGCTCACTGTAACTCCTTCAGATCTTAGGCGATTTTAACCATCCAACTATCAAAATGTTCCTCTCTTTCAGGACATTCTTGCACATTCTTCAGCTTTTTTCTCCCTTATAAACTTTTTCTAAATATTCAGCATTTTCCAACCTGTTCCACGTTGAAGAAGCCTGCAGACTGCAGCACCTGACAGAGGCTCTCCACCAGTTTGGTTTTGTCTGTTGGTTCCATTCCTTTGTTGACGATCTCAAAGAGACAGTCACAGGCCTCTTCTCTCAGCTCTGCTACTGACATCTGGGACAGGAGGAGGTTCACAAACCTGGGGACACAGACACCTATCAATGCTTAAACTCACACTAAAAGCCCTTCTACAACTTCCTACTCATACTAAAAGCCCTACTATAACGTCCTACTCATACTAAAAGCCCTACTAACGTCCTACTCATACTAAAAGCCCTACTAACGTCCTACTCACACTAAAAGCCCTACTATAACGTCCTACTCATACTAAAGCCCTACTAACGTCCTACTCATACTAAAAGCCCTACTATAACGTCCTACTCACACTAAAAGCCCTACTAACGTCCTACTCACAATAAAAGCCCTCCTGACGTCCTACTCATACTAAAGCCCTACTAACGTCCTACTCACACTAAAAGCCCTACTAACATCTTACTCATACTAAAAGCCCTACTAACGTCCTCCTCATACTAAAAGCCCCACTAACGTCCTACTCACACTAAAAGCACTACTAATGTCCTCCTCATACTAAAGCCCTACTAACGTCCTACTCATACTAAAAGCCCTACTAATGTCCTACTCATACTAAAGCCCTACTAATGTCCTACTCATACTAAAAGCCCTACTAATGTCCTACTCACACTAAAAGCCCTTCTACAACGTCCTACTCATACTAAAGCCCTACTAATGTCCTACTCATACTAAAGCCCTACTATAACGTCCTACTCATACTAAAAGCCCTACTATAACGTCCTACTCACACTAAAAGCCCTACTAACGTCCTCCTCATACTAAAAGCCCTACTAACGTCCTACTCACACTAAAAGCCCTACTAACGTCCTACTCACACTAAAAGCCCTACTAACGTCCTCCTCATACTAAAGCCCTACTAATGTCCTACTCATACTAAAGCCCTACTATAACGTCCTACTCACACTAAAAGACCTACTAACGTCCTACTCATACTAAAAGCCCTACTATAACGTCCTACTCATACTAAAAGCCCTACTATAACGTCCTACTCACACTAAAAGCCCTACTATAACGTCCCACTCATACTAAAAGCCCTACTAACGTCCTACTCATACTAACGTCCTACATCTGGGACAGGAGGAGGTTCACAAACCTGGGAATACAGACACATATCATGTCAAAACACTTGTGTATTTAATGTCTAAAGTATTTTATCTCGTTCCCATTTTTTTAACCTTTATTTCTACAGGTAAATCTCATTGAGACCGGAGACTCTTTTTCAAGTGAGACCTGTTTTCCTTTCCCACGTTACCATTCACACACATTCATACACCGATAGCAGCAGGCTAACTATCGACATTCACACGAGGCAAGGTGGGTGAAGTGTCTTGCCCAAGGACACAACAACCATGACACAGGTGGCAGGGCGGGGATCGAAACTCCAACCCTTTGATCATCGGCCGACCCGCTCTACCACCTGAGACACAGTTCCACAGCCCCATCCTCTATGCTACTGTACATTTTTGTTATCCTAGGACTATGAAAATGACTGTGTGTATGTGTGTTTGTGTGTGTGTTTGGTTCTTGTCCTTTAAAGCTATAGTGCGTAACTTCTGTCGCCCCCCCCCCATGAGGAATTCTGAGTAATTACAACAACACTGTCGGTGCATCTACATGAGGTAAAGCCTTCAGTGATGGCACATGGATTTTATACCTTCTGCTGTACGTCCAGGTTTTTTTTTCTTAGCAGTAGAATCAACAACTGAAACTTCTTCATTTATAGGAAAAGGTTACGCACTATAGCTTTAAAAGGACTGTTCCCCGTGTTTCCTTGTGTGATAACTGACCTGTCGTTTGCGATGAGGTTGAGGTCTATCCAGGACACGTAGGCCCCCACCACCTGGCAGAACAAGTCATTTATTCATTATGAAACAATAACTTAAAAACACATCACATTGTCTCATTGTATCTATCTGTCTCTCTGTGTGTCTCACCTCCAGACAGGAGCATGTGAGCTCAGGGTGTGTCTGTCTGTCTGGTCTCCCTCCCTCCCTCCCTCCCTCCCTGTCTGTCTGTCTGTCTGTCTCTCTCCCCCCTCTCTTACCTCCAGACAGGAGCATGTGAGCTCAGGGTGTGTCTGTCTGCTGGTACGTCTGTCTGTCTCCCTGTCTGTCAGCCTGTCTGTCTCTCTCCCCCCCTGTCTTACCTCCAGACAGGAGCATGTGAGCTCGGGGTGCGTCTGCTGGTACGTCTGTCTGTCTGTCTCCTTCCTTCCTTCCCTCCCTCCCTCCCTCCCTCCCTCCCTGTCTGTCTGCCTGTCTCCCTCCGTGTCTGTCTTACCTCCAGACAGTAGCATGTGAGCTCGGGGTGTGTTTGCTGGTACGTCTGTCTGTCTCCTTCCCTGTCTCTCAGCCTGTCTGTCTCTCTCCTTCCCTGTCTTACCTCCAGACAGGAGCATGTGTCTGTCTGCGTCCCTGTCTGTCTCCCTCCTGTCTGTCTCCTTCCTGTCCTACCTTCACATTTCCTTCCCTTCCCTCCCTCCCTGTCGTCTGTCTGTCTCCCTGTCTGTCTCCCTCCCTGTCTGTCTTGCCTGTCTCCCTCCCTGTCTGTCTTTGTCTCCAGACAGTAGCCTCCCTCCCTCCCTCGCTCCCTTTGCTCCCTCCGTCCCTCCTGTCTCCCTCCCTCCCTCCCTCTCTCCCTCCCTCCCTCCCTGTCTCCCTCCCTCCCTCCCTCCCTCCCTGTCTGTCTGTCTCCTTCCCTCCCTCCCTCCCTGTCTGTCTGTCTGTCTCCTTCCCTCCCTCCCTCCCTCCCTGTCTCCTGCCCCCCTGTCTGTCTCCCTCCCTCCCTCCCTCCCTCCCTCCCTGTCTCCCTCCCTCTCTGTCTCCTCCCTGTCTTACCTCCAGACAGGAGCATGTGAGCTCGGGGTGCGTCTGCTGGTATGTCTGAAGGATCTGGAACCATGACTCCACCAGCTGGGGAATCACCTGCTCCCTCATCCCGTCCTTGATCACCGTGTTACGACGCGTCTCCTGTGACAGAGGCTAGGGCCGGTTAACACGCTACAAGCAATAATACCTGTATACATATGTACTAACATGACAGAGGCTAGGGCCGGTTAAAAGCTCGCAAAGTCAAAGTTACAATCTTTGCAAAAGCACTTTAGGACATTTAGAAGACATAATTATTCAAGGCTTTAAAAGGGACACTGTGTAACATTTTAAGTAATGTATCAGCTAAAATCAATATCCTCATTTATAAATATGTCCTCAATGGTGTAAAATCACCTCTGCCAACAATCTGAATTATCCTCCTGAGCGGAGAATTACAAATATTGAATATTACATTTTGTACATTGAGCAGGCAGGTCTTATGGAGGAATCCATGTTTTTGGAATGTCATCAGGTGCATTGTTTAAAATTTAGAATTGTTCTTGTCCTTGAAGGCCACTGTAGCTTCTGTTATTATTCTAAAGGGTTGGGGTTACCCAGGGAGCGTTCTAGAACATTCTAGAACATTCTTGATGATGTCATATTACACACTGCACCTTTAAAGTTGTAAAAATCTGAATAAAAAGTTGGGTGTCTCAGAAAGCTTTTACAGAAATGTTTGTTAGAAAAAAGAAAATGTTTTACTGTCTTGTTTGAACATGTGCATCTCTTTTAAAAAACTAGAATCTAGATATAGATCAGAGATTTTTCGAGGCTTCTGTTATAAAGTGTACATTAAACCTGCAGTGTGTAGAATTTGGAGTTTTATTTCCTAGCAGATTGTGTAGAAAGTAATTATAATATCCATAAGTACATTTAATTTAGTGCATAATAGCTGAAAAAAATGTTTTGAATTATTATTTTTTCCCTTAGAAAGGGTCTCATATATGTCCATTTTTCTGCATATTTTGGATCAAGGCCTAGTGCCGCCATCTTGAAAGTGTCATAGTTGGAATGTCATCAGGTGCATTGTTTAAAATTTAGAATTGTTCTAGTCCTTGAAGGCCACTGTAGCTTCTGTTATTATTCTAAAGGGGTGGGGTTACCCAGGGAGCGTTGCATTCTAGAACTTTGTAGAACTTTCTTGATGATGTCATATTACACACTGCACCTTTAAGCTTGAGTTAATAGCTTTAGGATACTTTTACAACCTATTAAGTGTCCAAGGTTTTTACTGAACAGATTTGGGATACGGCCTTCTTTCATTTTATAAATCAAAAGAATACAAAAAGAAAAAGAAAAAGCTATAATATTTCTGCGTCTCCGTGGTATACAGCCGTTTGGACCAGCTGATCGGCTCCTGACAGCACATCTTAACCCATTGATGACGGCTGCTGCGCGATGCCACATTGCCTCTCCTGCCTGATGCTGCGTCGTGCAGCATTGTTACTTTATCTAACTTTCATGGCGTGCGCAGCATAGAATGCACCGTCACTGGTTCAAATACACATGAGGTGGGTTTTGTTGATTTTTTAAGACCACGTGACTGACCACCCAAAAAATGTGTAGTTTGGCGAAAATCAGCCAATCAAAACAATTAAAAATAAATAAATAAAAAATAATAATAAGAAAAATACGCCAGCTGTGTCGGCGATAGTGTATTACAGAACAGTTAGTGGCGTTTGATGCGCAGAATCTAGGTCTACTATAGGCTACTGACGAAAATCACACAACACATTGCATCTATTTATTAACAATATTTATGAATTTAGGCTATATGTATATTTTGCTGCTCCAACTCAAATTCAGCCCAGCCAGGCGATAGTTAAGTTTCAGTTTCGTTTTCATCTCCGTGGTATTCAGCCGTTTGGACCAGCTGATCGGCTCCCGACAGCAGGAGTCAGTCTGCGTTCCAGTTGTACTGGGAAGTCGGATTCATGGTGCCAGTGATAACTGAACTAAATAATAAAATAAAGCTATCTCCTCCTTCCTATATCTGTCTATCTTTATCCCTCCACTGCACACTCAGTCACTACTATCCATGCTAAAAGGAAGCAGGATTATAACCTCGTTTAGCACATTGTTTTTAAATATTTTATATTATTTATTCTTTTTTTCTCCCCCATCTAATTTTGACGATTTTTTAGAAAAATGTGTTGGTCTGTAAGCGCTAAGGGAGCATGTTTAAATAAAACCTGTGAACCTTAACTTTTAAATGTATTTTATTTCATGTTTCTATGTGCTACACAGGCTTAGATATTAAGGTTTCGGTAGACTTTACAATTCATACTATTTTTTCAGAAAACCCTCATTGCATTAAGGACATGCATCCTCGATTGCCATAGTCATCAATGGGTTAAGTACAAAAAGTCTCTAAGAAAGCTCTCGTAAAAATTATTTCACATAAGTGCTTTGGAAGTTGAGATTTGTGTGTTTTTACATACGAAATGTCTCATAACTCAGACAGTGAACAACATATGAACAAATCCTTCTGTAATAACCTTCAGAATAGTGCTGAGAATGATTATGGAAAGTTTAGTGGATGTAAGTGCTTTAGAAGTTGAGATTTTTTTGTTTTTACATACGAAATGTCTCATAACTCAGACAGTGAACAACATATGAACAAATCCTTCTGTAATAACCCTCAGAATAGTGCTGAGAATGATTATGGAAAGTTTAGTGGATGTAAGTGCTTTAGAAGTTGAGATTTTTTTGTTTTTACATACGAAATGTCTCATAACTCAGACAGTGAACAACATATGAACAAATCCTTCTGTAATAACCCTCAGAATAGTGCTGAGAATGATTATGGAAAGTTTAGTGGATGTAAGAGCTTTGGAAGTTGAGATTTTTTTGTTTTTACATACGAAAAGTCTCATAACTCAGACAGTGAACAACATATGAACAAACCCTTCTGTAATAACCTTCAGAATAGTGCTGAGAATGATCATGGAAAGTTTAGTTGATGTAAGAGCTTTAGAAGTTGAGATTTTTTTGTTTTTACATACGAAAAGTCTCATAACTCAGACAGTGAACAACATATGAACAAATCCTTCTGTAATAACCTTCAGAATAGTGCTGAGAATGATCATGGAAAGTTTAGTTGATGTAAGAGCTTTAGAAGTTGAGATTTTTTTGTTTTTACATACGAAAAGTCTCATAACTCAGACAGTGAACAACATATGAACAAACCCTTCTGTAATAACCTTCAGAATAGTGCTGAGAATGATTATGGAAAGTTTAGTGGATGTAAGAGCTTTGGAAGTTGAGATTTTTTTGTTTTTACATACGAAAAGTCTCATAACTCAGACAGTGAACAACATATGAACAAACCCTTCTGTAATAACCTTCAGAATAGTGCTGAGAATGATCATGGAAAGTTTAGTTGATGTAAGAGCTTTAGAAGTTGAGATTTTTTTGTTT
>CM049416.1:23990000-24012500 GCA_026929865.2 Hyperoplus lanceolatus
CCCCAATGTTAGTGCAGTGGCCATTGTTATTTGGGTTAAAACACTATCATTTAAAGCTGCAGTGTGTAGAATTTTGGGTTTTATTTCCTAGCAGATTTTGTAGAAAGTAATTATAATATCCATAAGTACATTTAATTTTGTGCATAATAGCTGATTTTTTTTTTTTTTAATTATTATTTTCCCTTTAGAAAGGGTCTCATGTATGTCCATATTTCTGCATATCTTGGACCAAGGCCTGTTTTGGGACATCCTAAATCTTTTTCTAGCATACTAAATAGTGTGGAAGTATGGGGAGTGGAGCACAGGGATTGTTTTGGCTGATGTAACGTTGTGTCCAGGGGGAGAAATGACAGGCATGACTAGAGTGACTGGTTTATGTTGATGCCATAAATACCTTAACATTTTCTAAATTTTTTGTCATTTTCAAGCTTTATTAGACAGTACAGAGTTGAAATGGGGGGGGGGGGAAGAGAGAGAGAGAGAGAGAGAGAGAGAGAGAGAGAGAGAGAGAGAGAGAGAGAGAGAGGATGACCTGCAGTAAAGGTCCACGGGTTGGATTAGAACCCCGACCACTGCAACGAAGACCGGAGCCAATATTTCTCCAGTATAAATAAAGGTTGAAATAAAATAAAAAATGTACCTTCCCCCAATGTTGACTGGGTTAAAGTACTCTCATTCAAGTATTGATTATTGATTAGACAGTGATCAGTGGCAGTTAAATACCATGGCTGATGTAATGTGGTGTCCAGGTGTGAAATAAGACAGAAATATTAGCTAAGTCAGCACTGGTTTAGGTATGCATTTGAGTAGAACAAATATATATATAAATGTCAGTATAATAAGTTACTGACAACATTTCTCTCAAATTCTTATCAGAGTTTAAAGGTGCAGTGTGTAATATGACATCATCAAGAAAGTTCTACAAAGTTCTAGAATGCAACGCTCCCTGGGTAACTCCACCCCTTTAGAATAATAAAAGAAGCTACAGTGGCCTTCAAGGACAAGAACAATTCTAAATTTTAAACAATGCACCTGATGACATTCCAACTATGACACTTTCAAGATGGCGGCACTAGGCCTTAGTCCAAGATATGCAGAAATATGGACATATATGAGACCCTTTCTAAGGGAAAAATAAAATAAAAAAATCAGCTATTATGCACTAAATTAAATGTACTTATGGATATTATAATTACTTTCTACAAAATCTGCTAGGAAATAAAACCCACAATTCTACACACTGCAGCTTTAAATAACATGGCTTTATTAACAGTGCTGGAAATGATCTATCCATCCATCATCTTTTTATAGCTATGTATGAATTTGAAAGTAATCGCTCAGCCGCAGTGGTTTAGATATGCATTTAGTAAAAAGATTAAAATGTCAGTATATCAGAAGGGGCAGTGTGTAATATGACATCATCAAGAAAGTTCTAGAATGCAACGCTCCCTGGGTAACCCCACCCCTTTAGAATAATAACAGAAGCTACAGTGGCCTTCAAGGACAAGAACAATTTTAAACAATGCACCTGATGACATTCCAACCAACATGGATTCCTCCATAAGACCTGCCTGCTCAATGTACAAAATGTAATATTAATATTTGTAATTCTCCGCTCAGGAGGATAATTCAGATTATTGGCAGAGGTGATTTTACACCAATGAGGACATATTTATGAATGAGGATATTGATTTTAGCTGATACATTACTTAAAATGTTACACAGTGTCCCTTTAAGTTACTGACATTTCTCTCACATTCTTATAAGAGTTTTAAGTTTAAAGTTAAATGACGTGGCTGATGTAATGTGGCGTCCAGGTATGAAATAAAACAGCAATATTAGCTAAGTCAGCACTGGTTTAGGTATGCATTTGAGTAAACAATATATATAAAAATGTCAGCATAATAAGTTACTGACAACATTTATCTCACATTCTTATAAGAGTTTTTGGCTGCAGTGGAAGGAGAGGATAACAATGACTAATTAAAATTCATCGAGAAAATTGGATAGCATGTCAGTTGTGCAAAGTCAATGAATAAGGAGAATGAAAATTGACTGGGTATTGGACTGCAGCTTAACAGACCAAAAAAAAAAATATATATATATATATATATATATATATACTTAATCCTTGTGTATTTTCTTCCTTTTTATTTTTATTTTTTATTTTTTTCATTATTTTTACTTTTTCTTTTTTTCTGTTTTCTTTTCTTTTCTGTGATCAGTAAATGTGAATCTGATTTTTGAATCTGATGAAAGTGGGGGCGGGACTCGATAAGCCTTAGGCTTCTTCCGTCACCCTTCGGACAACACTAATTAAGATTTATGATGTGAAAGAGATAATTGTGTATTGTGTGAAATTGTCCGAAAGAAATGAATAAAAAAAAAAAAAAGTAAGCAACAAATTAAACTAAATACCTGCATATCCTTTAATCAATTTAAACAAACTATCTTAAATCTGCCAAACTCTACCTGTAACTGTTTTAATTAGGCTATATTGTACTTTCACGCATTTCATTTTAATTGCTGCCACTCTTCACCACTATGTAAATGTTTCAATTGTTTTTTTGCTTTTTTCTTCTCTTCACCTGTTGTTGTGTATTTGATGTATTTGCGTTGAATATTGTGTATGTATTGTTGTTTTTCCTTGGAATTTGTTTGAACTCGACACCATTGTAAATGAGGGTCAGCCCTCAATTGGTCTCTCGAGGATAAATAAAAGTTAAATGAAATGAAAAATGAAGATTAAAGTTAAATGACGTGGCTGATGTAATGTGGTGTCCAGGTATGAAATAAGACAATATAAATATTAGCTAAGTCAGCACTGGTTTAGGTATGCATTTGAGTAAACAATATATATAAAAATGTCAGTATAATAAGTTACTGACAACATTTCTCTCAAATTCTTATAAGAGTTTTAAGATTAAAGTTAAATGACGTGGCTGATGTAATGTGGCGTCCAGGTATGAAATAAGACAGCAATAACAACAGTGAGTCATCAGCACTGGTTTGTTTGGATGGAAGCCAAAAATACCTCAAATTATGACAATTATGATAATTAGTAGGTTAACCAGGTTCAAACAGCCCTGGTAAGCACTTAGTTATTTTTTTTTTTTTTTAACCTTTATTTATACAGGTAAATCCCATTGAGACCGAAGACTCTTTTGCAAGGGAGACCTGTATTCCTTTCCCACGTCACCATTCACACACACCTTCATACACCGATAGCAGCAGGCTAACTATCGACATTCACACACATTCATACACCGATAGCAGCAGGCTAACTATCGACATTCACACACATTCATACACCGATAGCAGCAGGCTAACTATCGACATTCACACACATTCATACACCGATAGCAGCAGGCTAACTATCGACATTCACACACATTCATACACCGATAGCAGCAGGCTAACTATCGACATTCACACACACATATTTATCTAGTCATCCTAATTTCAGTTGTATTCTACAAACTACCAATAGCCATTTTTTAAACCAAATTCCTCCTAAAAAAGTTTGATTAAAATGCATTTAACTTTAAGAATGCCGAAAATATCTCAAAATATGACATAATACATAGTAAATTAACTAGCAGCTTTATTAACAGTGCTTGAAAGCATTAAGCTATTTATCTAGTCTTCCTAATTTTGTTGTATTCTACAAACTACCAATAGCCATTTTTTAAACCAAATTCCTCCTAACTCGAAAGAATAATAGTGTAATTTAAAAGCATGGTGGTCGTCACTGTTAAATGGGGCACTGTGTAACATTTTAAGTAATTTATTAGCTAAAATCAATATCTATTATAAATATGTCTCATTGGTGTAAATACTCTGCCAAAAATTGAATTATCCTCTGAGGGAGAATTACAAATATTAATATTATTTGTCCATTGAGAGGAAGTCTTATGGAGGAATCATGTTGGTTGGAATGTATAGGTGATTGTTTAAAATGTAGAATTGTTTGTCTTGAAGGCATGTAGTCTGTATTATTGAAAGGGTTGGGGTACAGGGAGGTTCTGGAACTTCTAGAATTGAGAGTAATAGGCCTAAATGAGGGAAACGTCAGTGTCTTTTGAGTGAAGATAAAGGTTATTGATCGATTGGTTTAACTTGATGAATGCCAAAGATGCCTCCTATGACAAAATACTTAAGTTAACCAGCTTAATTTACAGCTCTAGAAAGAATTCATATATCTATCTATCTATCTATCTATCTATCTATCTATCTATCGCTATGTTTTTTATCTATTTTACTAGTATGTTGCATATTTTCATGTTTCTTTCTTCGCATTCAGTCTGTGGTAAAACAAAGGCAGAATTCCATTGTATGACTGAGAACATGTTTCTTATTGTGCAAATGACAATAACCACTTTGAATCTTGGGTGTAATTGAGTAAAAAAGCTTTGTTTTATACCGTTAAAGGTGCAGTGTGTAATATGACATCATCAAGAAAGTTCTACAAAGTTCTAGAATGCCACGCTCCCTGGGTAACCCCACCCCTTTAGAATAATAACAGAAGCTACAGTGGCCTTCAAGGACAAGAACAATTCAAAATTTTAAACAAAGCACCTGATGACATTCCAACTATGACACTTTCAAGATGGCGGCACTAGGCTTTGGTCCAAAATATGCAGAAATATGGACATATATGAGACCCTTTTTAAGGGAAAAATAAATAATAATTTAAAAAAAATTCAGCTATTATGCACTAAATTAAATGTACTTATGGATATTATAATTACTTTCTACAAAATCTGCTAGGAAATAAAACCCAAAATTCTACACACTGCAGGTTTAAGTTACTGACAACAACATTTCTCCCAAATTCCTAACTATAATATTGTCATGTAAATAACGAGGCTGACGTAACTTTGCGTCCAAGTGAGAAATGACAGTGACAGTGAGTCGGCTGCACTGGTTGTTTATGGTTGTCACAATGCCTGAAATACCTCAAATTCTTACGGTTATTCTATTGATAGCAATGTGTAGCATAATGCTGTACTAACGAAAAAAAAAATTCTACAAAATTCATAACAAAAAGTGTAATTTAGACGCATTTAGTGGTTGAAAATGGATAAAATAACTGAAATTATAAAGTTTTTGTCAATTCCACATTAGTTTTTTCAGCAGCTTATCAATGTTTTAGCTGAGAAACAGTTAATAAATAAGCATTAAGTTGACACCCGAAATACCTCAAAATGTAAACAGATTACGAGTCACTTTTACGAGCCAAGCAAACTGATTTAACTGACAGCATATCAACAACACATGATGCAACACTTTCGCCTTTATGTCCTTTTAACACTGTTTTAACCACACGTACGGAAGCCTAACTGGACATTTAAATACCTAATCAAACACCTGTAAAGAAATCTGTACTGTGGAGATATGAATAATAGTAAAAAACTTTATTTAAACAGCCTTTTAAACGGGGGCCACTCCTAATTAGAGCTGACACTGCGAAGCTACACGCTAACTTACACGTTAGCCGCCTAGCTTGTGATAAACCGTCACATAGCAACGAAATTACGCAAAATCAAATTAATTCAACAACTTGTATAATAAATAATAACTTAAACAGTGCGAGAATGAGTGAGGAGATCAGTTTTATTGTCTATTTAAGTGATTTTTAAGCCCATTTAAATAAAAATCTCGTTGACTGTTGGGGTCGCTACCAAAACCGTTAGCCGCTTTTCACCGAGCTAACAGCAAATCAAAAAGCTAAAAAAACAAACCACTGTGACGTAATAAAGCTTACCTTATTCAGAACTTATTCCATGATGTGTGTGTGTCTCTGTTGTCCAGTTTTAAAGGTGTGTATTCATGTCGGACCGTTGGGATAAACTGTGTTAATTCACCGACACACACACACGGCTCTCAGCGCGGCGTGTCCACTCAAAGCACATCCGGGTCATGACGACACACTGGAAACGGGTCACTCACTTTTTTGTTTTTATTAATTTTTATTGAGCATATAAACGCAAAACAGTAATTATACGATATAATTTCTCGCAGGGGGCGAACAATCCGATACGAATATAAAAAGAAAATAAATAAATGATGAAGGCCTAGGGGATCCAAACGGGTCACTCACTCACACGTGGACGCAAGGACTTTCACAATAAAATATTTTATGTAATTTAAAAAATATATCCAAATAATAAATTCAATTGTTTTATTTTATTCAAAAAAAAATTGTTATAGTTTTTTTCCTGTACATTAAAGGTGCAGTGTGTAATATGACATCATCAAGAATGTTCTAGAAAGTTCTAGAATGCAACGCTCCCTGGGTAACCCCACCCCTTTAGAATAATAACAGAAGCTACAGTGGCCTTCAAGGACAAGAACAATTCTAAATTCTAAACAATGCACCTGATGACATTCCAACCAACATGGATGCCTCCATAAGACTTACCTGCTCAATGTACAAAATGTAATATTAATATTTGTAATTCTTCGCTCAGGAGGATAATTCAGATTATTGGCAGAGGTGATTTTACACCAATGAGGACATATTTATGAATGAGGATATTGATTTTAGCTAATACATTACTTAAAATGTTACACAGTGTCCCTTTAAGAAAAAAATGCATTGCTGTTTATCTGACGAGATCTCACTCAGTCACACGTGGACACAAGGACTTTCACAATAAAATGAAATATTTTATGTAATACAATTTTTATATATATAACACAAATAATAAATTATTTTATTTTATTGAAAAATTACAAAAACATTTTTTTTTTTCAAAAAGTGTTTCTGTACATTAAAAAAAAATTGCACTGTTGCTTATCAAAAAAATGTTGCTTTAAAAATAGTTTTGGATGTCAAATTATAAAAAAGTAAGACCTCTTATAATAGGTCCATGAGGCAGAACTACCATCAGGCAAAAATAGGCAACTGCCTTACTTTAGGTCCATGGCCTTGGGCCGTAAAACATTGTTTACTTTTTGGTCCTTTGTGTCTTTCTGAATCCATGTTAAACTGGCTTAATCTGAATCTATCTGTGCATATTCATATTTTTATTTCAAAAGTGTTGCATTTTAGTTAACATTCTTTATATACTATATCTCTAAAAACAAGTTGAGACTGACACTCATAACTTTTTTTTATGTATCATGTTGTTTTGTTTCTTGTTCAGGACTTTGGTCGACTGTTGTTTTTAAATGTGCGATAGAAATAAATTTGACTTTATATCTCTGCATTTTACATCGTTTTTTTTTAGCATTTAACATTTCTCTCGTTTGTTTTCATACAACTTATTCAATAATAATAAAAAAAAAAAAGTTGACCTTTGCTCATGAGCCCATCTTCAAACCAGAGTACTAGATGTAACTTTAAGGTTCCTTAGAGATTAATTTTAGGGAGAAATTGGGAGATTTCCTTTATAAAGCTAGAGTAAAAAATGTACATTCCCCCTCACATCATCCAAAAGGAAACAGCAACTCTTCATAAAATGCCTCAAGAACTTACGGTTAAAAAGCTCTTCACTTTAAAACACGTCCAAATAAAATTAACACTTTTTGACATAGTTAAGGGAAGTAAATCTAAAAGGTGTCAAGAATATATTAGATTTACTTGGCTTGCACCCTGCGTGGTAGCTGCTGTTGCTATCGGTGTATGAATGTGTGTGAATGTGTACAAAACAATGTTAAGCACTTTTTGAGTCTGTGAAAAACCAGAGAAAAGCGCTTAAAGGGCTATTTCACTGGTGGGAATATGAAGGTGTACTGAACTCTGAGATCCTATGTAGTATAAATGTGCCACAGGAAAACCTACATTTCTCTTTGTGATGTCACAGAAAGAGGACTGTAGGGTGAGACAGTGAGACCATAAAACACTCTTTCTGCCTTTTCTCAGGCTAGGATGATCCGATTTCATTTTTTTTTTGCACATTTATACTACATAGGATCTCAGAATTCAATACACCTTCATATTACCACCGGTGAAATAGGCCTTTAAGTAGAGTCCATATAATTACTAAATGATTTTAACCTTTCCTTTAGTAGGTAGCTATGGTCTAAAAACTGAATGTTCATCCTTCCTTATTAAATAGTTCCATAATATAAAAGGTGGAGTCCATAATAAACACACGAGAGACATATTTTTCTACCAATCCTTGGATCCATTTTATTTTGTTTGCGCTCAAAGTGAAACACCTCAGAAGAAGGTATTGGGTCTCTTGGTGGTGAAGCGAGGCGCATGCTGGCGGCGCAGGACGCGGTGGGGCAGGGGGAACTTGATCTTTGAGTCCTGGAAAGATACCAGAGAAAAATATAGTTTAAAAAAACACAATACATGACATTTAATAAAGCTGCAGTGGGTAACTTTTGGTGTGTGTCAGAAGGGACAACTTTCTAAGAGTGGAATAAATGAATGAATAAAAATAACACTCAATTTAACTGGTATTTAAGGTGTAGTCAGTGATTCTGGAACACACTTGAATACAGTTTAGTTTAAAACACAATACATGACATTTAAAAAGCTGCAGTGTGTAACGTTTGGTGTGCGTCAGAGAAGTGAACATTTTCTCAGGTATATTCTCACTCTCAATAAGACATAAATTTAAAACTTCAAATCTACAGGTATTTAAAAAGGAGTAGTCAGTGATTTTGGAGAACGCTTGTTGTCGAAATCAGAGAATATCTCCTCATGATCCTCTACCTGTCAGTACCATGTGTGCACTTTGTAATATTAACACTGGATTGTTTTTCAGCTCACACACAGTACAGACAGGTAGTGGATCATGAGGAGATATTCACTGATTTAGATAAAAAGTGATTTTGACAACGAGCATTCTCCAGAGTCACTGACTCTACATACTTATTGACAAAGTAATTACGTTAGTGGCAAGTTATGAAATCATTGGCTGCTTCTCGCGTTGAAGTATTTGAGAAAATAACATGAAATCAAAATGTCGTCCGGTTCTAAACCGCCAGATTTGAAGATGGAAGCTCGAAATCTGGAAGAGGAATCGGGCTTTTACTCTGGCGGGGTTTTAAACCGGAAGTGACACAGTGAGTCAATCCCAGAGAGAGACCCGCGTTAGCCGAGGCTATCAATAAAGATTTATTCAAAAATCTACAAATATTACATTGTATAGTCACTCAGAAGTGTACACGTCACCTCAAAATAACAAGTTCTACTACCTAAATCTGTAGGTTTATTCACAATATTGATAGATCAAAACATAATGTTATAAACCCTTAAATAAAACTAGTTCATTTGTATTTCGACCATGTGTAAAAAGAGAAATTATAAAAAGTACAAGAAAAAAAAAAAAAAAAAAAGCAAAGTTGATGAACCAAAAATATATATAAAAAAAATCTTTCTATTGCCCTTCTATTCATTAAAATGTTAATTACACATAATATATATAAGCACAGAAGTTCTTTTTTATTCAGACATATCAAAAACAATACAAAACTAAATGAAAAGCATAAAAATACAACAAACAAAATGTTTAAATGACTTCACAAAGAGGAAAAAAAAAAAAAAAAAATGATCTGTATTGACGTGATATGCCTGAAAAGGAGCAGGAAGAAGTATACACTTATTTAATCCTACCCCTTTTCCATAGTAAAAAAAATAAAAATATTTATTATATTTGAAGTTCATACACGTGATGCAAACGACTGTATCAAAGTGTGGTAATGCAATAAACCATATGAGGAAACTCACGTGGAACTGCTTGATTGCCGGTCTGCGACATTTGTTTGCAGCGATGATCTCCACTTTCATGATCTGGATGGCGTGAGCGCGGGCCCGATGGCGAGCTCCCATGTCCCGGTCTGCAAAACACACAGAGACGTTTTAACATCAACACTTCAGATCACAAGTATTCACCGGGCCTGTAAATACGTCTTGTTGAACGTCATTGTGCTATAACGGTGCAGCCAACACACCAAAGCACAAAGTGGCCCATGCAGGACACAATGGACAGGGTGTGTGTGTGTGTGTGTGTGTGTGTGTGTGTGTGTGTGTGTGTGCGTGTGTGTGTGTGTGTGTGTGACAAAGAAATCTGAACCATATATTTAAAAAAGGCAAAAATAATGAATGTTTGCACAACTTATTAAGAGAAATGTAACCACTATTCCATTACTTCCAGAATAACTTTAACTTTTTCAAGGACCAAGAAGCTTTAAAGATAGATAAATAGATAGAGGGATGTTTAGCACAACTTATTAGAGAGAAATGTAACCACTATTCCATTAGTTCCAGAGGATGATAGTTTTACTTTTTCAAGGACCAAGATAGCTTTAAAGATAGATAGAGAGATAGATAGAGAGATGGATAGATAGATAGATAGATAGAGAGATAGAGAGAGGGATAGAGAGATGGATAGATAGAGAGAGAGATGGATAGATAGATAGAAAACATGCTTATGTTTTCATGCATTGCCCAGTCTGTAAAATTTAAAAGTATGCTTAAAATTTTAACTGACATCACCTGATAAAGCTATTGAAGAAAAGCATGAGTTTTCCACAAAATAATATTTATATAAAATGGAATACGCAGTAAAGTGTGGACCCTTGATTTAATAAAAAGTTAAAATAAATTCAGTGTTTTAAAGATGGGTTTTGTGGACCCTTGATTTCACTTTCAAAGACACTGTTCTGTCAGAGAAAGGCGACAAAGATCAGTTGCTGTTTGCACACCGGACTCATTCACACCACGACAGATATGAACTTTGGGTTTGGGTGCAGAGCAAGGGAAGGGAATTGTTGTTGAATAAAAATGTGTTAGAGAACCATCTGGCTTTGGAGCTCAACTTGCCATTCAAAAAACCCTTTCTTTATTTCACTGCACTGTGTGTCTGTGTGAGAGAGTGTGTGTGTGTGTGTGTCTGTGTGACAGTGTGTGAGGGACAGTGTGCGTGTGAGAGACAGTGTGTGTGTCTGTGAGACAGACAGTGTGTGTGTGTGTGTGTGTGTGTGAGAGAGACAGTGTGTGTGTGTGTGTGAGAGAGTGTGTGTGTGTGTGTGTGTGAGAGAGACAGTGTGTGTGTGTGTGAGTGTGTGTGAGTGTGTGTGTGTGTGTGTGTCTGTCTGTCTGTGTGTGTGAGAGACAGTGTGTGTGTGTCTGTCTGTGTGTGTGTTACTCACAGCACTGTGTGACGGCCCCAGACGTGGTCAGGTCCCTGTACTCTCTGTACATGTTGTGGGTTCCAGAGCGAGAGTCGTAGCGCAGCCAGATGCCAAAGTTCTTCACCTTCTGAGGAGTCTTCTCATGGACCTGAAAGAGTTAACAACAACACACGGTAAGTTAAGTCCTTTCACACCTAAAGCCCTACGTCATCTTAAAGACCTATTTCACCGGTGGGAATATGAAGGTGTATTGAACTCTGAGATCCTATGTAGTATAAATGTGCAAAACATTTTAGAAATCGGTTCATCCTAGCCTGAGAAAAGGCAGAAAGAGTGTTTTATGGTCTCACTGTCTGATCACTGAAAAACCTCATTCACTATATTATAACAGTGAATATCTCCTCATGATCCGCTACCTGTCTGTACTGTGTGAATATCTCCTCATGATCCGCTACCTGTCTGTACTGTGTGTTGCGCAACAAAATCCAGTGTTTATAAACAGCTTAGGCTCTGTAAACAGGCATGTTGCTAGCTCTGGTGGCGCCCTTTGTTTATGTACCAGTTTACAGAGCCTAGGCTGTGTATTAACAATGGATTTATTTTCTCAGCACACACACACACACACACACGTAGTGGATCATGAGGAGATAGTCACCTTTAAAATCAGATATTCAGAGACATATCGGAGGGAACACAATGAAGAACCAAGATAATAATTCAGACTTGAAGACAGTTAAATTAGAACATGTACTATGATAAAAAGTTAAAATAAATTCAGTGTTTTAAAGATGGGTTTTGTGGACCCTTGATTTCACTTTCAAAGACACTGTTCTGTCAGAGAAAGGCGACAAAGATCAGTTGCTGTTTGCACACCGGACTCATTCACACCACGACAGATATGAACTTTGGGTTTGGGTGCAGAGGGAGAGAGAAATGAGTAAATTGTGATACAAAATAACTTTCCAGTAACTTAAAGGTGCAGTGTGTAATATGACATCATCAAGAAAGTTCTACAAAGTTCTAGAATGCAACGCTCCCTGGGTAACCCCACCCCTTTAGAATAATAACAGAAGCTACAGTGGCCTTCAAGGACAAGAACAATTCTAAATTTTAAACAATGCACCTGATGACATTCCAACTATGACACTTTCAAGATGGCGGCACTAGGCCTTGGTCCAAAATATGCAGAAATATGGACATATATGAGACCCTTTCTAAGGGAAAAATAAATAATAATTTACTACTTACTTTCTACAAAATCTGCTAGGAAATAAAACCCAAAATTCTAGACACTGCAGGTTTAAGAGACGTATAGTAAATTGTGGTGATATTAGGGATAGATATGAGTGGTGTATTCCATGATGGAGAGATGGCCACTTCAAAGTAAACGTTCATGTGAGGAAAAAATAACCTTGTTCACCAATCAAGGACTATTTGAGGAATCGACAACTCCCTCCTATCCACAAATTTAACACTTTTAAATTTGAATCCATCAGATAATCCAGACTGGAAGGGTTTGTCTGAACAGAAAAATAGACCATTTGTCCACAACTAAAAGATCCGATAATAGAAAGGTATAAGCCTATTGTCCACCAGATTTAACTCAAAGCCTTTAGCCTAGATTCTGTAGTTTTAACTCAAAGCCTTTAGCCTAGATTCTGTAGTTTTAACTCAAAGCCTTTAGCCTAGATTCTGTAGTTTTAACTCAAAGCCTTTAGCCGAGATTCTGTAGTTTTAACTCAAAGCCTTTAGCCGAGATTCTGTAGTTTTAACTCAAAGCCTTTAGCCTAGATTCTGTAGTTTTAACTCAAAGCCTTTAGCCTAGATTCTGTAGTTTTAACTCAAAGCCTTTAGCCTAGATTCTGTAGTTTTAACTCAAAGCCTTTAGCCTAGATTCTGTAGTTTTAACTCAAAGCCTTTAGCCTAGATTCTGTAGTTTTAACCCAAAGTCTTTAGCCTAGATTCTGTAGTTTTAACCCAAAGTCTTTAGCCTAGATTCTGTAGTTTTAACCCAAAGTCTTTAGCCTAGATTCTGTAGTTTTAACCCAAAGTCTTTAGCCTAGATTCTGTAGTTTTAACCCAAAGTCTTTAGCCTAGATTCTGTAGTTTTAACTCAAAGCCTTTAGCCTAGATTCTGTAGTTTTAACCCAAAGTCTTTAGCCTAGATTCTGTAGTTTTAACCCAAGATCTTGAGCCTAGATTCCGTAGATGTGAACGTACCGATCCGCAGTAGACGGTCTCCCCAGAAGCCTTCTTCATCTTCCTGAGCTGGGACACAAAGTACCAGAAACGGGACTTGGCCACCACATGGTTGGGAGCAAAGATCCTCATACGGTACAGAGGGGGGGCGGGGTTCTTAGCCGAGGGCAGCAAGCGCCCGATCACTTTGTACTCCCTAAGCTGAGAAAACAACACAAGAAATATGTAAGAATATATAAAAATATAAGCGCCCAATAACTTTCAAAATAAGACAAAAGATTTGTTAATATACACGTGAAAAATGACTTTGTACTCGCTAAACTGAAAGAACAATATGAGAAATGTTAAAATAAGCTGTTTTCAAAACAAGGCAAGAAATATGTTAAAATACAGGCGAAAGAAAATTATCTATGAGATTTCTTTTAAATATTATCTCCAAGTACAATTAAACAATACATATGCTAGGGGTGGGGGAAAAAAAATCGATTTTGAATCGAATCTTTGACCTCTGAATCGGAATCGAATTGTGAGGTGCCATGAGATTCCCACCCCTAACATATACTGTATTAACATACAAGTGAATAATAATGTAACAGCAATGTATGTTTATCTGTTTTAAGTAGCTTATTAATGACGTTGTACTCCCTAAGCTGAAAGCACAATACAAGAAAAATGTTAAAATAAGCTGTTTTCAAAATAAAATATATATGATAAAATACAAGCGCCCAATCACTTTGTACTCCCTAAGATGAAAGCACAATTCAAGAAATATGTTAAAATACAAGAAATTACTATTTATTTCATCTTTTTCTTCCCCGCTTATAGAGCCACAATAGTCAAGAACGTCTTAATGGAGGTGCACATATAAATAAAGGTGAAATTAAATATGTTTTCTGTCGGTCTGTCTGCCTGCCTGCCTGCCTGTCTTAGTTGAGAGAAGATTCTTGAATCTCTTGTAAACCCAAATCCAAAAAATCCCAACTATGTAATTTGGGGAGTTTTGTGAATGATAGTAAGCATTTCAAAAGAGTTAAGCATATTTATCAATTCTAATTACGCAGACCACTTTGTCATAAATAAAACTATTCCACAGTAGCAGATTTAAAAGTGTTTATATTTTCTCCTACAAAGCGTCCTAAGTTAAGATACAAACTGCATCAGATATCAAGTATAAATTCAGTGTTTTAAAGATGGGTTTTGTGGACCCTTGATTTCACTTTCAAAGACACTGTTCTGTCAGAGAAAGGCGACAAAGATCAGTTGCTGTTTGCACACCGGACTCATTCACACCACGGACAGATATGAGCTTTGGGTTTGGGTGCAGAGGGAGAGAGAAATTTAAGTATTTTGTTAAGAGTATATTCTTCTGTAAGTTTTCCCTGCTAAGGTACAAATGTTTCGGGAAAATGTCAAGTGTGCTCCCTACATTTTTCAAGCTAAAATTGCGTTTACTTTCATGTCAAAAACGAATATTTAGTCGGGACAATGAATGTAGAAACTTTTAAATTATACTAAAGTTAATCAATTTGTTCCTAAGACTTGTCATAACTTGTTCTGCAAATATGGCGTTATACGAGTTAGCAATAAAAGCTAAGCTGGATGTGACTTTTAAAATACACATCATTTGAAACGCAAGTTAAGCTAATAAGTAAATATATTAAATTAATTGCGCAGCGCTTGGAAACAGTTGCAGGTATCCTATTTAGGGTTTAAATATGACACTATCTTGCACCAAGTTACTCGATTACAATTACTACGAAGTCAATGTGTGGCTAACAAATGCCGTTAGCCGTATAGCAAACACTAAAATCAGTCTACTAAACACCTTAACCAGAGCAAGGCCATTTACAAAATTAAATTCAATAATAAAAAAGACAACATTTCAGATTAAATTAATTAACACGGCTTATGGATACACACGTTAGCACCGCGCTATTAGCAGCTAACGGTAGCTTTGAGGCTAAAATCATATTTTACGGGGAATTTAACGGACTTTTAACCGACACTACTGGTCCAATAGGAGACATTTACGTCTTTGTAACCGGTCACTTCAAGTAAAATAATGTCTAGTTATTTTAAACAGGGCTCTGTTTGCATTAGACAGTCACGTCTGAAATCGCTATCGTCCACATGGTGCCGGAGCCGCCATGTTGGAATCGCATTTATTTTTTCAACCGGGGATGAAAAATAGTCAAAATATCACTAAAACAATATATTTTGGGGGATTTTGAAGCATATATGGGAAGATTATAACCTTATAAAGACACACAGATACGTTTAGACCGTGTGTCGCTGTTATATTTAGGTAAAAATACAGTTTTACGTACAGTTCCGGACGCCTTCATGGTGCCTGCCGCTCGCTGCAACAGTAAAAGAGAGAGCTGGAAGGTGAGGACTGCGCATGTGTAAAGAACGGAGGCCCGGTAGAAGGCGGGACTTCCGGGGGTGAAGGGGGCGGTGATAGGGAGAAATCATGGCCGACAGAGGAGGGCCTCAAGGCGGATACATTAGCGATACATGGCGGCCTCCTCTGGACTGGAGCTTTTTTATTTAGTTAACCTGCGTTCCAATCCCCATACTTCCCTAATATTTAGTACGCCAGAAAAGAGATTTAGGATGTTCCAATACATGCAAGTTAATTGTAGTATGCTGAAAATACATAAATGCCCCACAAACCCCAATTGCATTTTGGAGTATTCGTCTTTATTCTTGACATTTCTCGACATAATAAAAAAAAAAAAATCTATATCTGATTTTTTTTCTCTCCTGTCAAATCGACCCGTAACCCGGGACGTTAATATTATTAATTAATATAATAATAATAATAATAATTATTATTATTATTATTATTATTATTATTATTATTATTATTATTATTATTATTATTATTAATATATTATTAATTATGTTTTACTTTCCTTTATTTATCCTCTAAAAATCAATTGAGGGGTGATGACCCTCATTTACAATGATGTCGAGTACAATTACAATACACACACAAACACACACACACACACACACACACACACACACACACACACACACACACACACACACACACACACACACACACACACACACACACTGCAGATACACAACAAGCTGACAAAGAGACAAGAACTATTGAAACATTCAGATCAAATGAGTGGGGCAGAACACTAGCCTGATTAACACAGCTACAGGTGGAGTGGGGAGAACACTCTGAACACAGGTAAGGGAGTGGGGCAGAACACTAGCCTGATTAACACAGTTACAGGTGGAGTGAGGCAGAACACTAGCTGATTAACACAGCTACAGGTGGAGTGGGGCAGAACACTAGCCTGATTAACACAGCTACAGGTGGAGTGGGGCAGAACACTAGCCTGATTAACACAGCTACAGGTGGAGTGAGGCAGAACACTAGCCTGATTAACACAGCTACAGGTGGAGTGGGGCAGAACACTAGCCTGATTAACACAGCTACAGGTGGAGTGGGGCAGAACACTAGCCTGATTAACACAGTTACAGGTGGAGTGGGGCAGAACACTAGCCTGATTAACACAGTTACAGGTGGAGTGAGGCAGAACACTAGCCTGATTAACACAGTTACAGGTGGAGTGGGGCAGAACACTAGCCTGATTAACACAGCTACAGGTGGAGTGAGGCAGAACACTAGCCTGATTAACACAGCTACAGGTGGAGTGAGGCAGAACACTAGCCTGATTAACACAGCTACAGGTGGAGTGAGGCAGAACACTAGCCTGATTAACACAGCTACAGGTGGAGTGAGGCAGAACACTAGCCTGATTAACACAGTTACAGGTGGAGTGGGGCAGAACACTAGCCTGATTAACACAGTTACAGGTGGAGTGAGGCAGAACACTAGCCTGATTAACACAGCTACAGGTGGAGTGGGGCAGAACACTAGCCTGATTAACACAGCTACAGGTGGAGTGAGGCAGAACACTAGCCTGATTAACACAGTTACAGGTGGAGTGGGGCAGAACACTAGCCTGATTAACACAGTTACAGGTGGAGTGGGAGAGGCAGAAGCCTGATTAACACAGCTACAGGTGGAGTGGAGGCAGAACAATAGCCTGATGTGGGGAACACAGCGACACAGTTACAGGTGGAGTGGGGCAGAACACTAGCCTGATTAACACAGCTACAGGTGGAGTGAGGCAGAACACTAGCCTGATTAACACAGCTACAGGTGGAGTGAGGCAGAACACTAGCCTGATTAACACAGTTACAGGTGGAGTGGGGCAGAACACTAGCCTGATTAACACAGCTACAGGTGGAGTGGGGCAGAACACTAGCCTGATTAACACAGTTACAGGTGGAGTGGGGCAGAACACTAGCCTGATTAACACAGCTACAGGTGGAGTGAGGCAGAACACTAGCCTGATTAACACAGCTACAGGTGGAGTGAAGCAGAACACTAGCCTGATTAACACAGTTACAGGTGGAGTGAAGCAGAACACTAGCCTGATTAACACAGTTACAGGTGGAGTGAAGCAGAACACTAGCCTGATTAACACAGCTACAGGTGGAGTGGGGCAGAACACTAGCCTGATTAACACAGCTACAGGTGGAGTGGGGCAGAACAATAGCCTGATTAACACAGCTACAGGTGGAGTGGGGCAGAACACTAGCCTGATTAACACAGTGTTGTAGATTCGAATAGCCTCTATTCACCAGAGTTGCTGAGCAAATAGAATCTAAAGGTTAAGGTCAGATCCCTGTAAGGACATGTGCTTGACTTGTTGGGATGAAACGATATGTCTATTTGCAGAATTAAGAACACATGACACCCCACACACAGATCAACAGGTATTATAACAGGACAGTGCCATGGGCCTCAGCCTGCTGCTACTGCTAATGAAATCCTCTGTATGTCTGATGGAATCTCCTTCTGAATAAACCTGATCACTAGATGATTTGGGGTTAACACAGCTACAGGTGGAGTGGGGCAGAACACTAGCCTGATTAACACAGCTACAGGTGGAGTGAGGCAGAACACTAGCCTGATTAACACAGTTACAGGTGGAGTGGGGCAGAACACTAGCCTGATTAACACAGCTACAGGTGGAGTGGGGCAGAACACTAGCCTGATTAACACAGCTACAGGTGGAGTGAGGCAGAACACTAGCCTGATTAACACAGTTACAGGTGGAGTGAGGCAGAACACTAGCCTGATTAACACAGCTACAGGTGGAGTGGGGGAAGATTAAATTAAGGGGGCAGAACACTAGCCTGATTAACACAGTTACAGGTGGAGTGGGGCAGAACACTAGCCTGATTAACACAGCTACAGGTGGAGTGGGGCAGAACAATAGCCTGATTAACACAGCTACAGGTGGAGTGGGGCAGAACACTAGCCTGATTAACACAGTTACAGGTGGAGTGAGGCAGAACACTAGCCTGATTAACACAGTTACAGGTGGAGTGGGGCAGAACACTAGCCTGATTAACACAGTTACAGGTGGAGTGGGGCAGAACACTAGCCTGATTAACACAGCTACAGGTGGAGTGGGGCTGATTCAAAATAACATTTTTAAATTGGTTAACGGATATGAGAGTATTCATTTTAATTTGATGCTGTGAGTTGTTCCAGGAGTCAAGGGCACTGAAGCTAAAAGCTGTATTATTATATTGTGTTATTATGAGGCTATTATAGCCTACGTATTGTTTCGCCCTTTATAGAAAGGTAATTTCAGCCTTAAAGACCTACTTCACCGGTGGGATCCTATGTAGTATAAATGTGCAAACATTTTAGAAATCGGTTCATAGCCTGAGAAAAGGCAGAAAGAGTGTTTTATGGTCTCACTATCACATTTTACTACATCACACTATAAAACTGTAGGGGTTAGGATTAACAGGACAGCTGGGCCAAGGGAAGACTGAGGAAAGAAAAACCTCATTCATTATATTATAACAGCGATTTTTAATAATGATAGAACGCGGTTCCGTATGGGTGAAGTGAAGTATTCCTTTAACTCTACACTACACTATGGCTTTTCCCCTGAAGTGCTGTTACACCGTCTGTCCACATGATGGCAGCGTCCGCTAAGACACGAAGGGAAAACATGTTCAGGTGGTTTCAACTCCCAGAACATTTAATAATTATGATCATTTTACAAAGACGCTTACAGCCTGAATTTAAGAAAAAACTCAGTTCATGTAAATACTGATAAAAAAAAATCTAAAATAAGATTAACATTTAATACATTTATTACAATGAATCAACTTAAAGGCCCGGACACACCGGCCCGATAATCGCCGTCGTAGAGTCCTGAGGGGGCGGGGACACGAATCTATTTGGTGTGTGCCGTGAAATCGGTCGTCGTAGATGTCGTCGGGCTTCTTTTGAGCCGAGGGCAGTCTTTCAGTTGGAGCGATTTGATTGGTGGAGGGCTAGCGAATCAGTGAAGCCCGGAAGTGAGGCGGGTAGCACAAACAGCTAACAACAGTTAGCCATAGTTTTAATGTGTTTGTTTGTTTCGCTCAGCGAGTACTCACATGCATCAACCCTTGTTGACTGCTCGACACCATGCTCGACACTCTCTGCTAAAAATGCTGCTCTTATGGTCCATAAATATAAATACGTATTTCTATCTATGTTTATGGTCTAGAGAGCCGTCCCATCATTTCCGGCTTCCGTATTTTTTCGGGCCACAACACAGATTAGCGCCGCCTGCTGTTATGGAGACATTACGTCCCGCGCAAGCGCAGAGCGTACGGAAAGTCAGCTGTCGGCTTGGTGTGTTCTTGGCACTTTTTCGGCCGCGACGGGAAGACTGGAGCTCCCTGAATCGGCAGAGTCCATTTTCGGGTAGTCGGACCGGTGTGTCCTGGCCTTAATAGGCGTGATCAACTTTGTGTCAACTCGTTTTGGTGATGAGCTTGAATGTAACACACAACATTCATTTATATGAAAAAGTTACGCACTGTAGCTTTAAAGTGCCATCAATTGGACATGTTTATATAAAGTAATAGAACCTTTTTAACCTCTGCTCTTTATCTTACGAATATCTTGATGCTTTCAGCTCAAACAAAGTCTTATACTATAGTTAGAAAAAACACAAAGAAGTCTCTTAAAAGTTACGCACTATATCTTTAAAACCCAAGTCGTGGATGTGGACGCTCATAGTAATATAATGTTGGCTTGTTTACCATGTTACATGCTGTGAACAGACCCTTGTCACTGCAGTGTTTGATGGGAGTTATAACTTGGCGGACACATAGCCGTGGGTGGCTTTAAAAGTACAAGACCTCAGTTTGTAGTGTGTGTGTGAGTGTGAGATTGTATGTGTGTGTGTGTGTGTGTGTGAAAGAGAGAGAGTTTTTGTGTGTGTGTGTGTGTGTGTGTGTGTGTGTGTGTGTGTGTGCGTGCGTGCGTGCGTGTGAGAGAGAGAGAGAGAGAGAGAGAGAGAGAGAGTGAGTGAGTGAGTCAGAGTGAGTGAGTGAGTGAGTGAGTGAGTGTGTGGGTGTGAGAGAGAGAGAGTGACAGTGTGTGTGTGTGTGTGTGTGTGTGTGTAAAGTACAAGACCTCACTCACTGCTGGAGCACTAACCCTAACCGGTTTATATACTGTCTATGGAACACACGCTTTGTGTGAGTCACCATGTTAAAAACCATTAAAAGTAACATTTAAAACACAGAGCCGGTGTGTGTGTGTCCCTGTGTGTGTGTGTGTGTGTGTGTGTGTGTGTGTGTGTGTGTGAGTCTCGCTCCAAACTAAACAGCTAAAGAAATGGCCCTGGAACCGGCAATACAAATGGTTTATTAAATCCTAACACACACCAACATGTTGACGAGACGGTGTTATGCCGAACTCTGTATACCTGCTGAAAATGGCATTAAACTGAAACTACAGTTAAAGCTACAGTGCGTAACTTCTGTCGCCCCCCATGGGGAATTCTGAGTAATTCCAACAACACTGTCGGTGCATCTACATGAGGTAAAGCCTTCAGTGATGGCACATGGATTTTATACCTTCTGCTGTATGTCCAGGTTTTTTTTTCTTAGCAGTAGAATCAACAACTGAAACATTTCTTGGGCTCTTCTTGGGGATTTTTCTGAGCTCCTGCACCAGTGTCGGGGGGGGGGGGGGGGCACCAGTTTATAAACGCTGCCATACTGAGAAATACAGAGAGAGTTTTGTGGAGCTGATAATAGGCTTAATCAACTTTTGTGTCAACTTGTTTGGCGATGGCTTGAATCTCACCATCACCATTATATGAAAAATGAACGCAATACAGCTTTAATAATGGTAAATGGACTTGTATAGCGCTATATCTCCGTTTATCACAGACTCAAAGCGCTTTACATTGTTTTTTGTACACATTCACCCAGTCACACACACATTCATACACCGATAGCAGCAGCTACCACGCAGGGTAGGCTTAGCACTAGGGTGCTAAGCTAACTAAGCTAACTATCGGGAGCAATTCGGGGTTCAGTGTCTTGCCCAGGGACACTTCGACATGTGGCGAGGAGACGGGGGATCGAACCTCCGACCCTGCACACCAGAGGCGAACTTCCTACCCACTTCGCCACTGCCGCCCCAATAATAATAATCCATACAATGTCTGCTTGTTCCCCCTATTCATAGCTTAGGTGAACCCCAGGATGCTGCCTTCTCCGAGCAGCCAGCATGGACTAGTGGCCAACCCATTGGTACTGCATGCTGTGAATGGGAGCTTATTTTCCATGGAGCCCAGAGGCAGGTTTCCCCGTCCACACAATACAAGCGGCGAACAAGATTGTGTCTCCGCAAATTTTTTCTGGATATCAATCACAGGCTCATACTTATCTTTAGACCATGTACTAATAAAACTGAAGTTTTCTCATTTCAAAACGCCACCTCAAGCGTTTTATTAGCCCAGCAGCATTCAAGGTCTTTCAGTTTGTTTTCGCGGGAGGTTACACAGTGAAACGTATACACTGCGCGTCACGCTTTAGGGGCGTGTTTGGCACCGTGGACGCGGAAGCCGAATACTTCCTGTATGGTCGCCCTGCGCCAATGAGCAGCTTTCATAGGAATGAATGGCTTCAACGTTCCAACGGTTTTCAGTCCGCTGTCCATTTCTTTATAGGTCCATGAGGTGAACACATTTTTCAGCAGGCATACAAAACCATTCGTAACACCCTGTCCGACCATTGCAGCGCGCTATAATAAATTTGCAACTTTTTGTGTCAACTTGTTTGGCGATGGCTTGA
>CM049416.1:24042500-24045000 GCA_026929865.2 Hyperoplus lanceolatus
GTGTGTGTGTGTGTGTGTGTGTGTGTGTGTGTGTGTGACAGTGACTTCTGGTTAATGACCACCCCCCCATGAGGCCTTTATTGATGGTTTATGTCCGGAGACAGTCTGAGCTAAGTTTAGCCGCGGGGATCTGTTTGCTAATGCTGATGAAGATTTGGTGTGAAAAGATTAAGAAGATGTTTGTATGAGTCACACACACACACACACACACACACACACACACACACACACACACACACACAGACTAGATCATTCCTGAGAGTGTGTGTGTGTGTGTGTGTGTGTGAGAGAGGGAGAGAGTGTGTGTGTGTGAGTGTGTGTGCGTGTGTGTGTGAGAGAGAGTCAGTGTGTGTGCGCGTGTGTTTGAGAGAGAGAGAGTAAGTGTGTGTGTGTGTGTGTGTGTGTGTGTGTGTGTGTGTGTGTGTGTGTGTGTGTGTGTGTGTGTGTGTGTGTGTGTGTGTGTGATGTTATGAGTCACACACAGAGCAGGAGTAAAGTGAGTCTTCCGGATGTAAACGGTCATTAACTTTAGTTTGATGAGTCCAGTTATGTTCAGGGTGAATCACTTCAAATAAAACATTATCATATTATACTCACAGTGTGTGTGTGTGTGTGTGTGTGTGTGTGTGTGTGTGTGTGTGTGTGTGTGTGTATGTGTGTGTGTGTGTCTATGTGTGTGTGTGAGAGAGAGAGAGAGAGAGAGAGAGAGAAAAACCTTTCTAGAAAGTTTGACGGCCTCTGCACACATCCTACCTCTACTGTGCGTCTGCCTCGCGTCTGCGTCTGACTGTTTGTCTCTGACCGTGTAATCAACCTAGAGCTCAACACATCCAACCTCAGACGCACTGCTGAGGCGCGTCGGAGGCACGTCTGCAGCGCCGCTCCCCTTTACCTCAGGAGGAGGAGCCTGTTTCTGTCTGAGAGCCGCGGGTCTCTCTCGGGTCTCTCTGCTTTAACTGACAGAGAAATACTCTGCTGAGAGTAGGGATGTAACGATATGAAATTTTGAGTACGATACGATACGATACGATACGATATTGCGATTAATATCACGATATCACGACACGATATTAAGCGCATAATTCATTTCTACCCCCTCAAATTAAATGTTGTACCGCTGATTTAAATAAAACACAAACGAATAATTCTAATTTTTATATCTTATTATGAAGAGATTAAACAACTTATCACCAAAACAAAGACACTGCTTCTCTACTATTGTTTTAAAGAAGCATTACACCTATAATTTTAAAATTAAATAGGAATTTTAAATCTAAACTTTAGGCACTTGTCTGTAACTGTAAAAGTATGCATAGAATAAAATAATTTAACAATAGTGTGATCATTTTCCCATGTCTTATTTGCTTATCAACTCTATTGTATTCAACACTATTTTTGCTACTTTTTACCTTAATAGGCCTACATTATGACAGGCACAATGAACTCAGTAAATATTAAATTATGATTTTTATTTGTTATTAATTAAAACTGCAGTCTCAAAATCAATGTTTTTGCAGTGCACTCCTCTCCCTCCTCCCTTCCTCACACTTTCACAACGTCACCTATGCTTGGCAGTAGTGTCACCTAAGTTTGACCTAGTAGGGATTCCATAGTATTGCGCAACATGACGGTGTTACGCCGAAAGCTGTGACCTGCCAGAATGTGTGATATTCTGGCAGGTCACAGCTTCAGGCACAACACCGGTATAGCTCGTATAGCTGAGTTCCTATGCTAGTTCACGTGAAGTTGTGATGAACATATAAAGGATCTTTGGACTTATTTCCTTCATCTGCCTTTCACCGAAGTTCGCCGACTTTACCTGGGATTTAACGCGCGGTCGCGGTGGATGTTTTTTTTTTAATTTTTTTTTGTATCTCATTTCCTCACATTCACCTGGATTCATAATGATATAACTCACCCGCGAGCAACTTTCTCTTCAGTCTGGTAAGCTA
Organism: Hyperoplus lanceolatus; assembly: GCA_026929865.2. NCBI lineage: Eukaryota > Metazoa > Chordata > Actinopteri > Uranoscopiformes > Ammodytidae > Hyperoplus > Hyperoplus lanceolatus. The sequence goes on from CM049416.1 coordinate 24,044,453, forward strand.
CTACGCCGATCTTTTTCCCTTCCTCTCTCTTCTCCTTTGCTGCTGCGTGACTCAATGTGGTGAAGCTGCACGCGCTGCTCTGCGTAGTGTAAACAACGGCCCACGTGAGACGTGACTGTTCAGTTTAAAGTTAGAAGTCATGTTTCAGTGATAAGATGTCAATGTGTTATTATTTGGTTTCCAATGCTGGTGTGACCCACACAGTGTTAGATTGAGTGTTGGTGTGACCCATACAGTGTTAGATTGAGTGTTGGTGTGACCCACACAGTGTTAGATTGAGTGTTGCTGTGACCCATACAGTATTAGATTGAGTGTTGGTGTGACCCATACAGTGTTAGATTGAGTGCTGGTGTGACCCACACAGTGTTAGATTGAGTGCTGGTGTGACCCACACAGTGTTAGATTGAGTGTTGGTGTGACCCATACAGTATTAGATTGAGTGTTGGTGTGACCCATACAGTGTTAGATTGAGTGTTGCTGTGACCCATACAGTGTTAGATTGAGTGCTACATTTATGACAACGTTGCTTACCAGACTCTCCACAATGA
>CM049416.1:24057500-24062500 GCA_026929865.2 Hyperoplus lanceolatus
TCAGTGTGTCTGCTGACCTCGGCTACAGTCCCAAAACATGCAGTGTATTTACAAATTCTTCAGTCAGAGAAAGTCTTCCATTTTTGAATCGGGTGTTCTGAACACACAGTTGATAATTAATAATAGCAGAGCACATTGTATTTACGATTTCAAACCTTATATTTTGACACAAACCAGTTAAAATCCCTTTAGTTCAAAGTCCATGCTATTGCCTTCTTTAATCCAAAAAGTCCATGCTTTTGCCTTCTTTAATCCTCGTCCCTCCGGAATTGATCCAAATCCTCCTCCGTTTTGATTTGCACAATTTTGGCTTCTTCGGGTGTAGCTCCATTCATTTTGATGAAGATTCTTCCATCTCTCGTCCAAGTTTGTTGGACCTGTCCACATTTTTTTAACCCTCTCGCTTGATAGGCCAAATAAGCCTTTCTCTTGGTTAAATTTTCACTCATTCCAATTTGTTCACCTTTAAGCTTCTTGCCTTGACTGAGCAGGTTTATCTTATGCTTTCTACTCACAAATTTCAGAATGACTGCACGCTTTTTAGCTCCTTATAGCTCGTTTTAGCTCCAGGGAGCAAGTTAGGGCTCCTTTTAGCTCGTTTTACTCTTTAGCTCCAGTTTAACGGCTTTTAGCTCTCTTAGCACCATTGCCACTTGTTTTTCCACCGTTACATTCCTTGTAGCTCTTTTGCTCCTTTTTGCTCCATTCCCAGCTCCTGCATACGACCTTTTGCGTTTAATATCCATTCCAGTTAGTATCACATCTCTGCTCTTTTTTTGCTTGTTAGTTCTTGTTCATCAATTTTATCTCCTTTTAGCTCTTTCAAGAGCTGATCTTTTTCTTCACATTGACGGCTTGAAGTTCCTTAATCTCGCTCATTAGTGGCTTCAGACCAGCTAGTAGCTCCTTTTAGCTCCTTTTAGCTCATGTAAGCTCCATTTAAGCTCGTTTTAGCTCAACAATCCCAGCCAGCTCCAGCTCCTTTTAGCTCCTTGTAGCTCGTTTTCGCTCCGTTCTCCCTCTCACTTTGTATTTGCTCCTTTCAAATCTGCCAACATTCCTTTTAGCTTCAAGTCTGCCAACTCCTTTTATTCATTTAGCTTCCTTATAAAACTTTGTCTTCTTCCTATGTCCTTTAGCTCATGTTAGCTCCTTTTAGCTCCGTTTTTGGACCTATAGCTCGTTTTAGCTCCTTTTAGATCGCTTTGAATCCTTTTAGTTCTCCTTTTAGCTCATCAGTAATTAGCTCGTTTTAGCTCCTTCAGCTCCTTTTAGCTCCTGGAAGCTGAACCTTTAGCTGGAACAGTCTTTAAGCTCCTTTTAGCTCCTTTGATGCTCCTTTAAGCTCCTTTTAGAACCTTTAAGCTCGTTTCATTTTTGCTCATTTTAGCTCCTTTTAGCTCCTTTAAGCTCCTTTTAGCTCCTTTAAGCTCCTTTTAGCTCCTTTTAGCTCCTTATAGCTCCTTTTAGCTCCTTTAAGCTCCTTTTAGCTCCTTTTAGCTCCTTTTAGCTCGTTTTAGCTCGTTTTAGCTCCTTTTAGCTCGTTTTAGCTCGTTTTAGCTCCTTTTAGCTCCTTTTAGCTCCTTTAAGCTCCTTTAAGCTCCTTTAAGCTCCTTTTAGCTCCTTTTAGCTCCTTTTAGCTCCTTATAGCTCCTTTTAGCTCCTTTAAGCTCCTTTTAGCTCGTTTTAGCTCCTTTTAGCTCCTTTTAGCTCCTTTTAGCTCCTTATAGCTCGTTTTAGCTCCAATTAGCTCATGTTAGCTCCTTTTAGCTCGTTTTAGCTCCTTTTAGCTCCTTTTAGCTCCTTTTAGCTCCTTTAAGCTCCATTTAGCTCCTTTTAGCTCCTTATAGCTCCTTTTAGCTCCTTTTAGCTCCTTATAGCTCCTTATAGCTCATGTTAGCTCCTTTTAGCTCGTTTTAGCTCCTTATAGCTCGTTTTAGCTCCTTTTAGCTCGTTTTAGCTCCTTTTAGCTCCTTTTAGCTCATGTGAGCTCATGTTAGCTCGTTTTAGCTCCTTTTAGCTCGTTTTAGCTCGTTTTAGCTCATTTTAGCTCCTTTTAGCTCCTTTAAGCTCCTTTTAGCTCGTTTTAGCTCCTTTTAGCTCCTTTTAGCTCCTTTTAGCTCGTTTTAGCTCGTTTTAGCTCCTTTTAGCTCCTTTTAGCTCGTTTTAGCTCCTTTTAGCTCATGTTAGCTCCTTTTAGCTCCTTTTAGCTCCTTATAGCTCGTTTTAGCTCCAATTAGCTCATGTTAGCTCCTTTTAGCTCGTTTTAGCTCCTTTTAGCTCCTTTTAGCTCCTTTTAGCTCCTTTAAGCTCCATTTAGCTCCTTTTAGCTCCTTATAGCTCCTTATAGCTCCTTTTAGCTCCTTTTAGCTCCTTATAGCTCCTTATAGCTCATGTTAGCTCCTTTTAGCTCGTTTTAGCTCCTTATAGCTCGTTTTAGCTCCTTTTAGCTCGTTTTAGCTCCTTTTAGCTCCTTTTAGCTCATGTTAGCTCATGTTAGCTCGTTTTAGCTCCTTTTAGCTCGTTTTAGCTCCTTTAAGCTCCTTTTAGCTCCTTTTAGCTCCTTTAAGCTCCTTTTAGCTCCTTTTAGCTCCTTTTAGCTCCTTTTAGCTCCTTTAAGCTCCTTTTAGCTCCTTTTAGCTCCTTTAAGCTCCTTTTAGCTCCTTTAAGCTCGTTTTAGCTCGTTTTAGCTCATTTTAGCTCCTTTTAGCTCCTTTAAGCTCCTTTTAGCTCGTTTTAGCTCCTTTTAGCTCCTTATAGCTCCTTTTAGCTCCTTTTAGCTCGTTTTAGCTCGTTTTAGCTCCTTTTAGCTCCTTTTAGCTCGTTTTAGCTCCTTCTGGCTCCTTTTAGCTCCTTTTAGCTCCTTTTAGCTCGTTTTAGCTCGTTTTTCATTGATTAAACACAACCTTCAAAACTCTACACACCTATCTCTTGGCTTAACCACAGCCTGCACAACACTGTGGGTTTCCAGCACTTTTTTTCAAACACTAACACACTACTGCCACAACTGTAAACCACACATTCAAAACACAATGAATGCCTAGTGCTTTTAAAACACTGTGGATTGCAATCTCAACTGAAACACTAAGATGTCTTGTTTTAGACTTGTTAGTGAACATATACAGTATATAAAGGGAAAGCTCAAAAATATATATTTTTTTGGAAATGGACCCAGGAAGACAGGTTGTTGGAGGGAGAAGAGTGGCAGTGAGAGTGTGGATGTGTGGAGGAAGAGCTGTAATGTCTGATGAAATACAGTAAGGGCCACACTGATAGACCCTGTTGTGAATCATGGTCTCTCATTGAGAGAGGCAGGGTTGAGAGTGCAACCCAATCTGCAAAAATCTAAAGTTGCATCTGTAATACGGAGTTTCCAGCAAACAAACAGCTCAGAGTTGCATCCTTACAGTAAATGACAACATTACAGGATAGATTTCTGTATTACAATTATAGAATATTTACACAGATAAATACTACATCTGGAAATGTTTTCAGTAGAATATACAGAATGTGTCTCTATTGAAGCAAACTTCTGATTTTCATTTCTTTTTGTTTTCCTAAAAACAACTGGTATGTTCTAAAATAAACAATTTCATGTGAAAGAATTTCACCCTTTCATCAAAGAAAATATTACGTAATGTGTGTGAAATAACTCAAATTATTCAAACTGTAAAGATTAAAAGTTTGTAATTTGTGTATTGGGGTTTGATGCTAGTGTTTGTACTCTGAGCAGGCTCTGAGTGACAGTGTGTTGTCTCAGTGAGGCTGGTTCATAGTGTTTGTACTCTGAGCAGGTTCTGAGTGACAGTGTGTGTTATCTCAGTGAGGCTGGTTCATAGTGTTTGTACTCTGAGCAGGCTCTGAGTGACAGTGTGTGTTATCTCAGTGAGGCTGGTTCATAGTGTTTGTACTCTGAGCAGGTTCAGAGTGACAGTGTGTGTTATCTCAGTGAGGCTGGTTCATAGTGTGTGTACTCTGAGCAGGCTCTGAGTGACAGTGTGTTGTCTCAGTGAGGCTGGTTCATAGTGTGTGTACTCTGAGCAGGCTCTGAGTGACAGTGTGTGTTATCTCAATGAGGCTGGTTCATAGTGTTTAGACTCTGAGCAGGTTCTGAGTCAGTGCGTTTCCATGGCACAACTAGATTGGATTATCACATATTTCGAACAAGACACTCGAACGGACCGTGTCACTTGTCTGAGTATACATGGCCTTTCAGAAATTGGATAAATGTCCGATGCATGGCTGTCTCCACTATGCTAGGTGGCGCTGTAGCCCTTTCAACCATGCTTTTAACAAGTGGTTTTAGAGCCACATCCGGTTCCCTTCCGTCAATAACCCATGGTGTAGCCTATCACGCGCAGGCACACAAGCACAGAACGAGAAGTCCGATATGCGATATCCGATCCCTGTATACATGCAGAGAGAATGCTGACTATGAACGAGTTATCTAGGTGTTCTTATCCGACTTCTCTTGTCCGTTATTGTGCCGATTTGTGTCCGAAGTAGATCGGATAAAGGTGTTTACATGCAGTTTAAAAGTCCTGTTGAGGTCTTATTCGTTTAGTTATCCGATTATGAGTCTGCATGTAAACGCACTGAGTGACAGTGTGTGTTATCTCAGTGAGGCTGGTTCATAGTGTTTGTACTCTGAGCAGGTTCTGAGTGACAGTGTGTGTTATCTCAGTGAGGCTGGTTCATAGTGTTTGTACTCTGAGCAGGCTCTGAGTGACAGTGTGTTGTCTCAGTGAGGCTGGTTCATAGTGTTTGCTGCTCTGAGCAGGTTCTGAGTGACAGTGTGTTATCTCAGTGAGGCTGGTTCATAGTGTTTGCTGCTCTGAGCAGGCTCTGAGTGACAGTGTGTTGTCTCAGTGAGGCTGGTTCATAGTGTTTGTACTCTGAGCAGGCTCTGAGTGACAGTGTGTTGTCTCAGTGAGGCTGGTTCATAGTGTTTGTACTCTGAGCAGGCTCTGAGTGACAGTGTGTGTTGTCTCAGTGAGGCT
>CM049416.1:24077500-24085000 GCA_026929865.2 Hyperoplus lanceolatus
ACACACACACACACACACACAGCTATAACATTTGCTTGTGGCAACAGCTGAACTTCTGGCTTGATACCTGGACATTTCAACTTTGCGTTTCAGGCGCTTTTTATAGTTTTCATACAACAATGTTTTGAAGGTTAAAGATACACTTAAAGGTGCAGTGTGTAATATGACATCATCAAGAAAGTTCTACAAAGTTCTAGAATGCAACGCTCCCTGGGTAACCCCAACCCTTTAGAATAATAACAGAAGCTACAGTGGCCTTCAAGGACAAGAACAATTCTAAATTTTAAACAATGCACCTGATGACATTCCAACTATGACACTTTCAAGATGGCGGCACTAGGCCTTGGTCCAAAATATGCAGAAATATGGACATATAATTAAAAACATTTTTTTCAGCTATCATGCACTAAATTAAATGTACTTATGGATATTATAATTACTTTCTACAAAATCTGCTCGGAAATAAAACCCAAAATTCTACACACTGCAGGTTTAAGTTAAAGGTTGCGTTCCGAATCGCATACTTTCTACTATATAGTATGTAGAAAAAAGATTTAGGATGTCCCGATTCTTGTGGCCAGATTTAGGATGGTTAGAAGTACCCGGATGTCCTACTTCATGCGGCCAAGATTGTTAGTGTTGAAAAGTGCATCATATTTGGGCGATTCTGACCCACAATCCAGTGCGCACGTGAAGTGACGTAACATCGACGAAGCCTCCATATGAAAACAAACGGGGATGTCCATGGATGCGACGGATATAAAAGCAAGAGGCAAGATCAAGGCGCAATGTTATGATGAAATAAGAGAGTAAAGTATGTCCCAATAGTATGCCTACTGCATCCTAACTAGATTATTTTTATCGTCGGATGTAGTATGTAGAATAGAGAAAAGAAAGAGTATGAGATTCGGAACGCAACCATAGTCTCTACGAGGAACTTTTAAATATTTCAGTATAATTTTTCCTCTGATGATCATAAATTACATTACAGCAAACGAGACCATCAGTGCAAAAGAATGCTATTTTCAGATAGTTTTTCTTAAAGAGGACCTATGATGCTTTTTGACTTTTATGACCTATAAACGTTGTTATGATGATTCATAGTCATGCTTAACCATACTAAATTATCAAATAATGACTTACATGCATTTCGACATATTCCCTGCTGACCGTCTGGGGTGTCTGTGCAGAGCACTAAACACTATTCTAGCCAGTCGAGAAGTCACGTCTTCAAAGCGGTCTACCCTTTCATAATTTGTGACGTCGCATAAAACTTTGTGACGTCTCCACGCGGATGTTTCCATGTATGGTAAGGCTGTCACTTCCCTGTTCGCATCTGCCTCGCGCCCTTATAGGTCCATGCTCGCGCTTCCCGCCACTGAAAGTGTTCCGGAAGGAAGGTAACCAATCACAACGGAGTGGGGTTTGCAGGAGGAGGGGGAGGGGAGCGGAGATGGCCGAAGCACAGGCGGAGGGAGCCGAAGCACACACACTCAAGTGTTGACAGGATGTGCTGGATCGCCAAAATAAGAGAAAGAGCTTCCCGAAAATCTACCTAGTTTTTTGTGATGTGATTCGTGTCAGGTTGCTCTATAGCAGTGTAAAACAAGAAATTAAGACCAGAAAAGTAGTATAATAGGATCTCTTTATTGCCTTTGTCATGGGTATACGCTCACCCAGGAACAACAGCTGGCGTGGTAAAAACACTACTGCTTTAGTCCAAAGGGGGGCGCTAGAATTAACACACACTGAAAGTTCCTCGTATTTCCGCACATTAATATACTTCATATTGCATTTTAACTATGAAAGAAAGGGGCGCCCTTAGCTCAGTTGGTAGGGCGTCCCCCCATGGGCCCTTAGCTCAGTTGGTAGGGCGTCCCCCCCCCATGGGCCCTTAGCTCAGTTGGTAGGCGTCCCCCATGGGCCCTTAGCTCAGTTGGTAGGGCGTCCCCCCATGGGCCCTTAGCTCAGTTGGTAGGGCGTCCCCCATGGGCCCTTTGCTGAGTGGGGGTAGGGCTCCCCCCATGGGCCCTTAGCTAAGTTGGTAGGGGCTCCCCCCCATGGGCCCTTAGCTGCTGTTGTGGAGGGCGTCCCCCCCCAGCTCAGTTGGTTTGGCGTCCCCCATGGGCACCCTTAGCTCAGTTTGAAGGCAGTCCCCCCCCCATGGGCCCTTAGCTCAGTTGGTTGGGCGTCCCCCCCATGGGCCCTTAGCTCAGTTGGTTGGGCGTCCCCCCCCCATGGGCCCTTAGCTCAGTTGGTAGGGCGTCCCCCCCATGGGCCCTTAGCTCAGTTGGTAGGGCGTCCCCCCATGGGCCCTTAGCTCAGTTGGTAGGGCGTCCCCCCATGGGCCCTTAGCTCAGTTGGTAGGGCGTCCCCCCATGGGCCCTTAGCTCAGTTGGTAGGGCGCCCCCCCCCCATGGGCCCTTAGCTCAGTTGGTAGGGCGCCCCCCCCCCTTAGCTCAGTTGGTAGGGCGTCCCCCCATGGGCCCTTAGCTCAGTTGGTAGGGCGTCCCCCCCCATGGGCCCTTAGCTCAGTTGGTAGGGCGTCCCCCCATGGGCCCTTAGCTCAGCTGGTAGGGCGTCCCCCCCATGGGCCCTTAGCTCAGTTGGTAGGGCGTCCCCCCCATGGGCCCTTAGCTCAGTTGGTAGGGCGTCCCCCCATGGGCCCTTAGCTCAGTTGGTAGGGGTCCCCCCCCATGGGCCCTTAGCTCAGTTGGTAGGGCGTCCCCCATGGGCCCTTAGCTCAGTTGGTAGGGGCGTCCCCCCATGGGCCCTTAGCTCAGTTGGTAGGGCGTCCCCCCCATGGGCCCTTAGCTCAGTTGGTAGGGCGTCCCCCCATGGGCCCTTAGCTCAGTTGGTAGGGCGTCCCCCCATGGGCCCTTAGCTCAGTTGGTAGGCGCCCCCCCCCATGGGCCCTTAGCTCAGTTGGTAGGGGTCCCCCATGGGCCCTTAGCTCAGTTGGTAGGGCGTCCCCCCATGGGCCCTTAGCTCAGTTGGTAGGGCCGTCCCCCCATGGGCCCTTAGCTCAGTTGGTAGGGCGTCCCCCCCCATGGGCCCTTAGCTCAGTTGGTAGGGGGGCCCCCATGGGCCCTTAGCTCAGTTGGTAGGGCGTCCCCCCATGGGCCCTTAGCTCAGTTGGTAGGGCGTCCCCCCCCCATGGGCCCTTAGCTCAGTTGGTAGGGCGTCCCCCCATGGGCCCTTAGCTCAGTTGGTAGGGCGTCCCCCCATGGGCCCTTAGCTCAGTTGGTAGGGCGTCCCCCCATGGGCCCTTAGCTCAGTTGGTAGGGCGTCCCCCCATGGGCCCTTAGCTCAGTTGGTAGGGCGTCCCCCCATGGGCCCTTAGCTCAGTTGGTAGGGCGTCCCCCCATGGGCCCTTAGCTCAGTTGGTAGGGCGTCCCCCCATGGGCCCTTAGCTCAGTTGGTAGGGCGTCCCCCCCCCATGGGCCCTTAGCTCAGTTGGTAGGGCGTCCCCCCCCTTAGCTCAGTTGGTAGGGCGTCCCCCCATGGGCCCTTAGCTCAGTTGGTAGGGCGTCCCCCCCCATGGGCCCTTAGCTCAGTTGGTAGGGCGTCCCCCCATGGGCCCTTAGCTCAGTTGGTAGGGCGTCCCCCCCATGGGCCCTTAGCTCAGTTGGTAGGGCGTCCCCCCATGGGCCCTTAGCTCAGTTGGTAGGGCGTCCCCCCCCATGGGCCCTTAGCTCAGTTGGTAGGGCATCCCCCCCATGGGCCCTTAGCTCAGTTGGTAGGGCGTCCCCCCCCCATGGGCCCTTAGCTCAGTTGGTAGGGCGTCCCCCATGGGCCCTTAGCTCAGTTGGTAGGGCGTCCCCCCATGGGCCCTTAGCTCAGTTGGTAGGGCGTCCCCCCATGGGCCCTTAGCTCAGTTGGTAGGGCGTCCCCCCATGGGCCCTTAGCTCAGTTGGTAGGGCGTCCCCCCCATGGGCCCTTAGCTCAGTTGGTAGGGCGTCCCCCCATGGGCCCTTAGCTCAGTTGGTAGGGCGTCCCCCCATGGGCGCTTAGCTCAGTTGGTAGGGCGTCCCCCCATGGGCCCTTAGCTCAGTTGGTAGGGCGTCCCCCCCATGGGCCCTTAGCTCAGTTGGTAGGGCGTCCCCCATGGGCCCTTAGCTCAGTTGGTAGGGCGTCCCCCCATGGGCCCTTAGCTCAGTTGGTAGGGCGTCCCCCCATGGGCCCTTAGCTCAGTTGGTAGGGCGTCCCCCCATGGGCCCTTAGCTCAGTTGGTAGGGCGTCCCCCCATGGGCCCTTAGCTCAGTTGGTAGGGGGTCCCCCCCATGGGCCCTTAGCTCAGTTGGTAGGGTGTCCCCCCCATGGGCCCTTAGCTCAGTTGGTAGGGCGTCCCCCCCATGGGCCCTTAGCTCAGTTGGTAGGGCGTCCCCCCCATGGGCCCTTAGCTCAGTTGGTAGGGCGTCCCCCCCATGGGCCCTTAGCTCAGTTGGTAGGGCTATAGAAATAAACTTGCCTTGCCTTGCCATGTGATAAACCCATTGAATCTGCATGCAGTCTCAACAAGGCCTTTAAGAAGTCAGTCCAAAATCTGCACCTGCATACACCACTACATTATGGGAATTCTTTGCATTTTTTGCCCTTTTTGACCCTCCTGAGTTTCCGTCCGTGTGTGTGTATTGTGTGTGTGTGTGTGTGTGTGTGTGTGTGTGTGTGTGTGTGTGTGTGTGTGTGTGTGTGTGTGTGTGTCTGTCCATCCGGTGGTTGTTCCTGTAAGCGGCTACGCATCGTTAAAAACATCAAAGTTCTCACCACCTTTAAACAGTCTGGACACACACACACACACACACACACACACACACACACACACACACACACACACACACATTCCCACACTCACAATCTATTTTTAGGTTTTGTTTAACCTCAAGGGAGTGGGACGTCCAGTTAAAAAAGTCGAGCCCCCCCACTGCGCCACACACACACACACACACACACACACACACACACACACACACACACACACACACACACACACACACACACACACACACACACACACACACACACACACACACACACACACACACACACACAGGGCCCAGATGTGTTTCCATGTGTCTGTCTTCACCACATGTGTCTTCACTTCACAGAGCGTTTGTGTCTTAAGATTCCACCGTCTGAATATCAGAGTTTTTAGGGATTTAACAGTTAGAATATTGGGTTGGAAAAGTACACGTTCTATATACTATATTTAAGATTTCAGAAAACCTTTATTTCTACAGGTAAATCCCATTGAGACCAAAGACTCTTTTACAAGGGAGACCTGTTTTCCTTTCCCACGTTACCATTCACACACACATTCACACACCGCTAGCAGCAGGCTAACTATCGACATTCACTCGAGACAAGGTGGGTGAAGTGTCTTGCCCAAGGACACAACAACTGTGACACAGGTGGAAAAGAAACACACAGACAGACGGACGGACGGACACACACACAACCACATAAAAAAAAATGCATACACAGTTACACACACAGCCTAACACACACACAGTCGCTCACAAAAACACACACACACACACACACACACACACACGCACAATCCACTGCTGAAAGAAATCCCAATTACCCAACTCTGCTCTCATTCTTATGTAATGAAGAACCAATAAGAGGCTCTGCTAGCTGATGATGTAACAGGAAGTAATTTGCATAATAACCGTTAGTGATGTGTTTACGATGGCAGCGACGTCATTATTCTCACACACACACACACACTGTAACACACACACACACACACACACACTGTATCACACACACACACACACACACACGTCACATTTAATGGGGCTGTCACAGGAGGGCGAGGTGTGGTCGACGGACATTTTCCAAATAATTACCCTTCACTACAGAGACGGTATTGTGTGTGTGTGTGTGTGTGTGTGTGTGTGTGTGCGTGCGTGTGTGTGTGTGTGTGCGTGTGTGTGTGTGTGTGTGTGTGTGTGTGTTTGTGTGTGCGTGCGTGTGTGTGTGTCTGGACCAAGAAAACTAGGACAAGAGCGTAAATACGTACACATGGAAGTATGCAGGAAAGTTCACTGGCAGAGGTCAGAGGTCAGAGGTCAGAGGTCAGCCCTATAGAAGTGTGACGTTCAGGCTGTGAGAAAATAATCGGATTTCTGAGTGTTATGGGAAATATTTTATTATCCACAATACAATACATTATAATATATAATAATATATACATAATAACATTTTCTTTTTAAATGTAATGAATTTTAATTGTTTTTTTACTTTTATTTGAACTTTTTACATACAGACAAAAAAAAACAGAATAAGTAAACGCATACAATACATACACACCCCCCCACTCCCCCACCTCCCTCCCTTCCCCTCCCCTTTGCCCTTTCCCCTTTGCCCCCCTCCCTTGCCCCTCCCCCCTCCCCTTTGCCCCTCCCCCTTGCCCCTCCCCCTCCCCTTTGTCCCTCCCCCTCCCCTTTGCCCCTCCCCCTTCCCCTTTGCCCCTCCCCCCCTTGCCCCTCCCCCAAAAGAAGGAAAAAAACAACAACACCCCCCCCCACCCCCACCTCCCTCCCCCCCCCCCCCTCCCCTTGCCCCTCCCCCTCCCCCTCCCCCTCCCCTTTGCCCGCCCCCCCCTCCCCTTTGCCCCCTCCCCCTTGCCCCTCCCCCCCCTTTCCCCCCCCCCTTTGCTTGCCCTCCCCCTCCCCTTTGCCCCTCCCCCTCCCCTTTGCCCCTCCCTCACATAAACAGAAGTGAAATAAATAACAACATACATACACACCCCCCCACTCCCCCACCTCCCTCCCCCCCACTCCCCCCTCCCCTTTGCCCCCCCCCTCCCCCCCTCCCCTTTGCCCCCTCCCCCTCCCCCTCCCCCCTTGCCCCTCCCCCCTCCCCCTCCCCTTTGCCCCCCCCCTCATATCTCAGCATTCATTTCTTTGTTAAACTGGACTTCTAAGTGGGAGAAACGTTTCAGCTCCTTAAAGGTGCAGTGTGTAATATGACATCATCAAGAAAGTTCTACAAAGTTCTAGAATGCAACGCTCCCTGGGTAACCCCAACCCTTTAGAACAATAACAGAAGCTACAGTGGCCTTCAAGGACAAGAACAATTCTAAATTCTAAACAATGCACCTGATGACATTCCAACTATGACACTTTAAAGATGGCGGCACCAAGGCCTTGGTCCAAAATATGCAGAAATATGGACATATATGAGACCCTTTCTAAGGGAAAAAAATAATTATAAAAAAGACATTCAGCTAGTATGCACTAAATTAAATGTACTTATGGATATTATAATTACTTTCTACAAAATCTGCTACGAAATAAAACCCACAATTCTACACAAATCGTTCATCTAGATGTCTTTACTTTAGTGGACTTTTTATCTTTCATTTTATTTGCAAATAAATCTCCCTCAAATAAAATATTAAATTATGTATTGATTTATTTTTATTCAAACACATAAAAACATCCAGGGGCGCCCTTAGCCCCCTGCCCCTCCCCCCCATGGGCCCTTAGC
>CM049416.1:24105000-24107500 GCA_026929865.2 Hyperoplus lanceolatus
TCATTCCTATTCGCTGACACACACACACCGAACACACACACACACACCGAACACAAACACACACACCGAACACAAACACACACACGCTTTTGAAGAGGCTTAAAACCACAACATAGTGGACCTTTAGGCCTGAAACTAATCAGGCCTTCACGGGGGTACACACACACACACACACACACACACACACACACACACACACACACACACACACACACACACACCTAAGAAACACCTCCTTATTACAGCCTGCTCCCCCGGACACTCCACTAAACGCTAAATAATGAAGCTATTGTGTGTGCGTGTGCGTGTGTGTGTGTGTGTGTGTGTGTGTGTGTGTGTGTGTGTGTGTGTGTGTGTGTGTGTGTGTGTGTGTGTGTGTGTGTGTGTTAGTGTGTGTGTGTTGTAACCTCTGTATAATAGCTATGTATATTTAAACTAACTCAAACAGACGTTACATTAAAATACAAAATGTTCAGAGAAAAATGAGGCCAACTTAAAATCGCAGAGTGCAGCTAAGGCCGAGAAACCCACTCACTCACTCACTCACTCACTCACTCACTCACTCACTCACTCACTCACTCACTCACTCACTCACTCACTCACTCACTCACTCACACACACACACACACACACACACACACACACACACACACACACACACACACACACACACACACACACACACACTAAATCAAAGTTTACTTAGCTTCACCATGGTCATATTAAAGGCACACTTGTTTATACTATCCGCATTAAAGCTGCTATGAGGAACTTTTAAATATTTCTGAAACAGTCTCATTTTTCCTCTGATGATCATAAATTACATGTAACAGCAAACCAGACCATCAGTGCAAAGAATGCTATTTTTATATAGTTTTTCTTGATGCCTTTGTCATGGGTATACGCTCACCCAGGAACAACAGCTGGCGTGGTAAAACATTACCGCTTTTGTCCAAAGGGGGGCGCTAGAATGAACACACACTGAAAGTTACTCAGAGTCACTTTAAACAAACTTTTAAGCTCTTCTTGGGATTTTTCTGAGCTCCTGCACCAGTGTCAGGGGGGAGGGAGGGGGACACCAGTTTGTAAACGCTGCCATACTGAGAAATACAGAGAGAGTTTAGTGGAGCTGATAATAGGCTTAATCAACTTTGTGTCGACTCGTTTTGGGCGATGGCTTGAATGTAACCGACAATCATTCATATGTAAAAAGTTACGCACTGTAGCTTTAAGGTACCATCAATTGGACATGTTTAAATTAAGTAATGTACCTGTTAACCTTTGCTCTTTATCTTACGAATATCTTGATGCTTTCAGCTCCAACAAAGCACAAAGAAGTCTGTGTGTGTGTGTGTGTGTGTGTGTGTGTGTGTGTGTGTGTGTGTGTGTGTGTGTGTGTGTGTGTGTGTGTGTGTGTGTGTGTGTGTGTGTGTGTGTGTGTGTGTGTGTGTGTGTGTGTGTGTGAGATTTATTCCCTCAGACAGCTCTGCATGAGTTCACTGTCTGAACTAAGATCCACCAGGCTCCATGTATCTGCGAGGGCCTGTGGGAAAATGAGACTGTGTGTGTGTGTGTGTGTGTGTGTGTGTGTGTGTGTGTGTGTGTGTGTGTGTGTGTGTGTGTAATTGTTGGGACCTCCGCGCTGCCAAACATGTCAACATGCCTGTTAAAGCTCCAGATGGCTTTCGCTTTGATCCCCGGGTTTATGTGCCTCACCTTCACGATTTTGTGGTTTATGTGCCTCACCTTGAGTGTGTGTGTGTGTGTGTGTGTGTGTGTGTGTGTGTGTGTGTGTGTGTGTGTGTGTGTGTGTGTGTGTGTGTGTGTGTGCGCGTGTGTGCGTGCGTGTGTGTGTGTGTGTGTGCGTGCGTGCGTGTGCGTCTCTTCACTGATTTCCTCTGAAAGACTGGAGACGCCGCATCCTGCTGCCGTCATTAACATACGTCATCCGTAGCATTTAGTAGAGACTGCTGATCTTAAAGCTACAGTGCGTAACTTTTCCATATAAATTAATGTTGGTTGCATTCAAGCTGAAATGGGGCAGAGAGAGGAGTGACATGCAGAGAACGACCGCGGGCTGGAATCGAACCCGGGTCCGCTGCTGGCCGAGGCCCATGGGGGGGGACGCTCTACCAACTGAGCTAAGGGCCCATGGGGGGGGACGCCCTACCAACTGAGCTAAGGGCCCATGGGGGGGACGCCCTACCAACTGAGCTAAGGGCCCATGGGGGGACGCCCTACCAACTGAGCTAAGGGCCCATGGGGGGACGCCCTATCAACTGAGCTAAGGGCCCATGGGGGGACGCCCTACCAACTGCGCTAAGGGCCCATGTGGGGGGACGCCCTACAAACTGCGCTAAGGGCCCATGTGGGGGGACGCCCTACCAACTGCGCTAAGGGCCCATGGGGGGGGCGTCCCCATTGTGTTCACTTTTTCAGTTTTGTTTGTGTTCTTAAAAAAATGAAAAGTCAAAAATAAAGTATTTAAAAAAAAAGTTTT
>CM049416.1:24115000-24117500 GCA_026929865.2 Hyperoplus lanceolatus
TATCTCCTCATGATCCACTACCTGTCTGTCTGTTACCTGTCTGTCTCCTCATGATCCACTACCTGTCTGTACTGTGTGTCTGTCTCCTCATGATCCACTACCTGTCTGTACTGTGTGTCTGTCTCCTCATGATCCACTACCTGTCTGTACTGTGTGAATATCTCCTCATGATCCACTACCTGTCTGTCTGCTACCTGTCTGTCTCCTCATGATCCACTACCTGTCTGTCTCCTCATGATCCACTACCTGTCTGTACTGTGTGTCTGTCTCCTCATGATCCACTACCTGTCTGTACTGTGTGTCTGTCTCCTCATGATCCACTACCTGTCTGTACTGTGTGTCTGTCTCCTCATGATCCACTACCTGTCTGTACTGTGTGTCTGTCTCCTCATGATCCGCTACCTGTCTGTACTGTGTGTCTGTCTCCTCATGATCCACTACCTGTCTGTACTGTGTGTGAGCTGGAATATGTTAATCTAATGTTAATACACAGCCTAGGCTCTGTGAATCTCTGTCAGTGTTTGGCCTTTTGAAAACCAGCTGCGTACCACCTGTTGTATAAGACACTGGATGGCATCATGTTATCCATTGCGTGTGTGTGTGTGTGCGTGTCTGTGCCTGCATGCATGCGTGTGTCTGTCTGTCTGTCTGTCTGTCTGTCTGTCTGCCTGCCTGCCTGCCTGCCTGCCTGCCTGTCTGTCTGTGTGTGTGTGTGTGTGTGTGTGTGTACATGTCTGTCTGTCTGTCTGCCTGTCTGTGTTTTGCTTTTGAGTCTCCATCCAGGAAATGTCATGGGAGAAAGATGTTGTGTGAATAACAAACTTCAAAAGGCGTTTATGTGTCAGAATAGTTGTTTATAATTTCCAGTGTGTGTGTGTGTGTGTGTGTGTGTGTGTGTGTGTGTGTGTGTGTGTGTGTGTGTGTGTGTGTGTGTGTGTGTGTGTGTGTGTGTCCGATGACTTGGTTTATAAATTAGATGATTCACCTTAAAGGAAAGTGAGCTGAATGACAGAGTGCACAATTTATAGTTTCTCAATCTCTAAAGTCCAAAAGGATTTTTCAAGATGACAGGGAAATGGAAAGACCAAGGTTAAAAGTATATTTATTAATATCAAAATTACTTTAAAAATAGGGGGCGTCCTTAGCTCAGTGGAGGCGCCCCCATGGGCCCTAGCCAGGGGCCCCCAGGGCCCTTAGCGGCCCGGGCCCTTAGCCAGTTGGAGGGGCCCCCATGGGCCCTTAGCTCGTGGTAGGCCCCCCCAGGGCCCTTAGCCAGTTGGTAGGGGCCCCCCATGGGCCCTTAGCTCAGTGGGGGCGCCCCCCATGGGCCCTTAGCTCAGTTGGTAGGGCGCCCCCATGGGCCCTTAGCTCAGTTGGTAGGGCGTCCCCCCATGGGCCCTTAGCTCAGTTGGTAGGGGCCCCCCTCCATGGGCCCTTAGCTCAGTTGGTAGGGCGTCCCCCCATGGGCCCTTAGCTCAGTTGGTAGGGCGTCCCCCCCCATGGGCCCTTAGCTCAGTTGGTAGGGCGTCCCCCCCATGGGCCCTTAGCTCAGTTGGTAGGGGTTCCCCCTCCATGGGCCCTTAGCTCAGTTGGTAGGGCGTCCCCCCCCATGGGCCCTTAGCTCAGTTGGTAGGGCGTCCCCCCATGGGCCCTTAGCTCAGTTGGTAGGGCGTCCCCCCATGGGCCCTTAGCTCAGTTGGTAGGGCGTCCCCCCCCCATGGGCCCTTAGCTCAGTTGGTAGGGCGTCCCCCCCATGGGCCTCGTCCAGCAGCAGACCCGGGTTTGATTCCAGCCCGGGGTCGTTCTCTGCATGTCACTCCCCTCTCTGCCCCATTTCACCTCTGTCTCTACACTGTCAATAAAGCATAAAAATGCCCCCAAAAAAATATCTTTAAATAAAATGACTTTAAGAATGCAAAGGTGTGCTTCAAAGGTGTAGTGGATAGAGCGTGTACCATATCGGCTCCGGCCTTCGTTGCAGTGGTCGTGGGTTCAAATCCGACCCGTGGACCTTTACTGCAGGTCATCCCCCCCCCCCCCCTCTCTCTCTCTCTCTCTCTCTCTCTCTCCCCATTTCAACTCTGTACTGTCTAATAAAGCTTAAAAATGAAAATAAAAATAATCTTAAAAACAAAACTAAAAGTCTGTTATAGAGATGGGTGCACAATATGAATCCACAGTAAAGTGAGTGAGTGAGTGAGTGAGTGAGTGAGTGAGTGAGTGAGTGAGTGAGTGAGTGAGTGGGTGACTGAGTGAGTGAGTGAGTGAGTGAGTGAGTGAGTGGGTGAGTGGGTGACTGAGTGAGTGAGTGAGTGAGTGAGTGAGTGAGTGAGTGAGTGAGTGAGTGAGTGAGTGGGTGACTGAGTGAGTGGGTGGGTGAGTGAGTGAGTGAGTGAGTGAGTGAGTGAGTGAGTGAGTGAGTGAGTGAGTGAGTGAGTGAGTGAGTGAGTGAGTGGGTGAGTGAGTGAGTGAGTGAGTGAGTGAGTGAGTGAGTGAGTGA
>CM049416.1:24177500-24187500 GCA_026929865.2 Hyperoplus lanceolatus
AAACATTTCCTGAAAATGACACTTCAAAACATTTTTGGGGGATTGTCTATGTTTTTACAGAGATATAGGCATAATTAGGTGCAAAAAGTGGCTTTTTTGAGCTACGTTCTTTAAAACAGTTTTTTTTGCAGATGACGTAGAGAGGGGAAGAACGTTGCCTCCACTCCTATTACTTTGAATGGGAATCATGGACATTTCACCACTAATTTGCCGCTATCAGTTTATGTGAGTTTAGGAGGCAAAATCTAATTATAAGAAATTGTTCCTGAGTTTTTCCTTAACGTTTTTACACCAAGATCGAGACATTTGCATGTGGCGTTCGGTCAAACTACAGCTTGACAGAGCATGAAGTCCACGGTTAGCGAACAGCCGAGTGAGCGCAGCTAGCTAGAGCTATGTCAACACAAGGGACTTCTCGGCCGAAACACACGGTGCTTTGCGGCGCTCTTTAAACCAAAGCGGAGGATTATCTAGCGGCTGACATGGTGAAGTTTAGGACGGGATCTCAGAGCAAGTGTGAAGCTAAGGCTGCTGTGGAGCTTTATATCCATGGAGCGAGCCTTCACTACACAGCACTATCTACCCTCACGGTGGCTTCACGTTCAATTCGACTACTAAGGTAAACAAAAGACGCACCCCCAGGCAACACATGCTCACCTCAGCCGATGCCATTGGCTGGCATTTCCCACAAAGAGCCTATCAAACGAGAGGTTGGTCGTGTTTTTACTGCCTGGTTGCTCGTTCGCTCGCTGTCTCTCTCTCGCACCGTCTATAGGCTGACGGTAAACATGACTACAGTAGTCTTATGATAGCGTACATCCATGGTTATAGTATGCAGCTCCACATATGGTTAATGGAAGATGATGTGAGCACGATCATCTCGTTAATACTGTAGGCCTACTACAAATCCCTAAATGTGACCGATATTAGCTGCCAGAAGCTAACTAACTAGCCTCTCGGTAACCGCGGCCAGCCGCTCCACAACACAAACTCTCTCCTGTTGTCATTATCTCGCCTCCTAAGTGTCTGTTCTTGGTCTTGTTAACATCTAGGGGTTTTCATGACCCATGCGAAATTGGTTTCATAATGCTGTTTCCATTGATAATACGTTTTTATGACTCAAAACTGTTGCTGCTCATTCCTTCCATTCTAAAAATCGCTGTTTAGTCCCCTCGTTACGTCACGCCTTAAAAATCGATTTTTAGAACCAAAGTGAAAATATCACACAAAAACGGCTCCGCTCGTTAATGTGCGGTGTATTTTGAAATATTTCTACTAAAATATGGTTTGAGTTACATTTTCCTTGACATTCATCATTTGGGGTGTTTAACCTGCAATATGCTCTTTAAGTAATAGTTTGAAAAGTGAGGAAGTGTGATATAACCTGAAGTACTATTTAAATGCCATTATTTACATTAAAAAAAGTTAAAAAAAATATGGGAAGTACCAAAATGGAGTAAAAAGAGGTGTGTCTTGACTAGGCAGTTTAGTATTATGTTTCTGGACTCATCTCATGTCTTTAGGTCACATGACCTAGAAGCTATTGAGCTGAAATGCTAATATTTACATTAAAAAATGATTTTTGCTCAATAGCTTCCAGGTCATGTGACCTAATGATTTGAAATGAATACAATAATATTAGAATAACATTTGACTAGAAGTGAAGCAGAGACTCTTATTTGTAGATATTTGTTTGCAGTTTGAAATGCCATCAAGGCTAAGTCCGACAGCTGATGCCATCCATCATGTTCTCTCAAAGATGGATAAAACCTCAAAACTGGAGGTGAAATACATAAATTCAGTGAAAGGTAAGACATTCTGAGATGTGGTATTTTGCGTTTTAATTTCTCCAAGTAATTGAGAATTTGTGTATTTCCTGTTGCACTTAAAATATCTTGTTGTTTTTAAAGGACGAGGAGTATTTGCTACAAAGACATTCTGCAGTGGAGACTTTGTATTGGAATATAGGGGTGATATGATAAGTGATGTTGAAGCCCAAAGAAGGCGAAGGATTTTCCACCCATCATGCACTGCCTTTTTTTTTGCTTTCAAGTGGAGAGGGAAATTATGGTGGTAAGTAAAAATTAACTATAGTCTGTATACAAATCTATACTGAGCTCTTTACAAACTCAAACAGAATGGATAATGAATCACATTGTACCATAAGTTAATGTATGTCAATTGCATTTCTATGTAGAATAACTGTACATATGAATACCAAATCGGTACTCACTTTCCCTTCTTTCTGTCCTTTAAAGCATTGATGCCTCTAGAGAAGACGATTCATTGGCGCGACTAGTTAACGATCAGCACAAAGGCCCAAACTGCAGGATGAAAAAGATTGATGTAGATGGGAAGCCACACTTGTGTCTTTTCGCCATCAAAGACATAAATGAGGGGGAAGAAATTACCTATGACTACGGAGGGGATGACTGCCCATGGAGAATTCAAGTATGTGGAACTTCTGCAAACTTTTTAAATGTCCCGGAATAGCTTTGTGAATGACAGTGACTAATTTGAAACATATCAAAACTAATGGAGAATGATTTACTTGGTCAAAACTCTGTCCTTAGTGCATCCCTTAGAATAATATCACACATTGTGCTGTAAGCTCACTAATGATAATGTGATGTTCAGGACATCATTGTTTCGATGTAGAGATTTTACTTTTGATAAAATATCCCTCTTTTCTGGAGCATTTACGGGGTCCCCACAACACACTTTCCCCTCAGTGTGAGCTTGTAGATTGTGTGAAGTCTTGATTTGTTCTCATCTAAGCAAGCGGTCCCCACAAGTGGTGACTAGAGTGTGTGTTTGACGTGTCCCCACAAAGCTTGTTCCTTCAGTTAGTGTGAAAGCAGTGGGTAGTTAATGATAATGCAGGAAGAATCACTGCAGATGATATTTTCTCTCTAATATTTGGTTTCCCTTACCATGTATCCAAATTCATAACAGTATCTTTAGTGAATCCCTTAGAGTAACTACACAGTATGCAGTGCTAATGTAATAATGATCAATGGTTGTTCTTTAATTGACAATATTTCTATGTGAAATACTTGCAGACAAGCACACATGCAGAACATGACCCTTGTGTGGATGGTACCCATGCTGAGGTCCTTTCAGGGCCACAGGTGGATGATGACATCACGTCTATTGAACAGGTACAACACACTTAAGATGAATTCATAGTTATCCTGAACTCTTGTTGTTTCTGGCTTCATTTAAGTTGGTGCTTGGACATGGATATGTGCATAATCATGTAATCTCCTACGAATCTGAACTGCCAAACACTTGAATATAAGATATACAGATGGCTAATGATAATGTGATGTTCAGGACATAATTTTATCTATGTAGAGATTTTACATTTGATAAAATATCCCTCTATTCTGGAGCATCTACGGGGTCCCCACAACACACTTTCCCCTCAGTGTGAGCTTGTAGATTGTGTGAAGTCTTGATTTGTTCTCATCTAAGCAAGTTTAAAGAATGGTAGACTAGGTGTGTGTTTGACGTGTCCCCACAAAAGCTTGTTCCTTCAGTTAGTGTGAAAGCAGTGGGTAGTTAATGATAATGCAGGAAGAATCACTGCAGATGATATTTTCTCTATTATTTGGACTTGCTGCACCATGTATCCAAATTCATAACAGTATCTTTAGTAGATCCCATACCATTAACTACACAGTATGCAGTGCTAATGTAATAATGATCCAATTTTTGTTCTTTAATTGACAATATTTCTATGTGAAATACTTGCAGACAAGCACACATGCTGAACATGACCCTTGTGTGGATGGTACCCATGCTGGGGGTCTGCTGGGGCCACAGGTGGATGATGACATCACGTCTAATGGGCAGAACCACATCACACTTAAGATGATTCATAGTTATCCTGAACTCTTGTTGTTTCTGGCTTCATTTAAGTTGGTGCTTAGACATGGATATGTGCATAATCATGTAATCTCCTATGATTCTGAACTGCCAAACACTTGAATATAAGATATACAGATGGCTAATGATAATGTGATGTTCAGGACATAATTTTATCTATGTAGAGATGCATTTGATAAAATATCCCTCTATTCTGGAGCATCTGGGGGTCCCCACAACACACTTTCCCCTCAGTGTGAGCTTGTAGATTGTGTGAAGTCTTGATTTGTTCTCATCAGCTTGACGGTCCCCACAAGTGGTGACTAGAGTGTGTGTTTGACGTGTCCCCACAAAGCTTGTTTCTTCAGTTAGTGTAAAGCAGTGGGTAGTTAATGATAATGAGAAGAATCAGTACAGATGATATTTTCTCTCCTAATATTTGGTTTCCCTTACCATGTATCCAAAATTCCTCTTAAGTATCTTTAGTGAATCCCTAGAGTAACTACACAGTATGCAGTGCTAATATGTAATAATGATCAATAGTTGTTCTTTAATTGACAATATTTCTATGTAGAATACTTGCAGACAAGCACACATGCAGAACATGACCCTTATTGTGGATGGTACCCATGCTGAGGTCCTTTCAGGGCCACAGGTGGATGATGACATCACGTCTAATGAACAGATGCATCACACTTAAGTGAATTCATAGTTATCCTGAACTCTTGTTGTTTCTGACTTCGGCTAAGTTGGTGCTTAGACATGGATATGTGCATAATCATGTAATCTCCTACGAATCTGAACTGCCAAACACTTGAATATAAGATATACAGATGGCTAATGATAATGTGATGTTCAGGACATAATTTTATCTATGTGAGATTTTACATTTGATAAAATATCCC
Source organism: Hyperoplus lanceolatus (assembly GCA_026929865.2). Taxonomy (NCBI): domain Eukaryota; kingdom Metazoa; phylum Chordata; class Actinopteri; order Uranoscopiformes; family Ammodytidae; genus Hyperoplus; species Hyperoplus lanceolatus. Next base: position 24,182,276 of record CM049416.1, read on the forward strand.
TCTATTCTGGAGCATCTACAGGTCCCAGCACTTTCACTCCAGTGCTGAGCTTGTAGATTGTGTGAAGTCTTGATTTGTTCTCATCTAAGCAAGCGGTCCCCACAAGTGGTGACTAGAGTGTGTGTTTAGTGTCCCCACAAAGCTTGTTCCTTCAGTTAGTGTGAAAGCAGTGGGTAGTTAATGATAATGCAGGAAGAATCACTGCAGATGATATTTTTTCTCTCTAATATTTGGTTTCCCTTACCATGTATCCAAATTCTGTGTGTTCTTTAGTGATCCCTTAGAGCATAACTACAGTATGCAGTGCTAATGTAATAATGATCAATGGTTGTTCTTTAATTGACAATATTTATATGTGAAATACTTGCAGACAAGCACACATGCAGAACATGACCCTTGTGTGGATGGTACCCATGCTGAGGTCCTTTCAGGGCCACAGGTGGATGATGACATCACGTCTAATGAACAGGTACAACACATAAGATGAATTCATAGTTATCCTGAACTCTTGTTGTTTCTGGCTTCATTTAAGTTGGTGGATAGACATGGATATGTACTAATCATGTAATCTCCTATGATTCTGAACTGCCAAACACTTGAATATAAGATATACAGGCTAATGATAATGTGATGTTCAGGACATAATTTTATCTATGTAGAGATTTTACATTTGATAAAATATCCTCTATTCTGGAGCATCTACAGGGCCACCCACAACGCTCCTCAGTGTGAGCTTGTAGATTGTGTGAAGTCTTGATTTGTTCTCATCTAAGCAACGGTCCCCACAAGTGGTGACTAGAGTGTGTGTTTGGCCGTACTCCCCCAAGCTTGTTCCTTCAGTTAGTGTGAAAGCAGTGGGTAGTTAATGATAATGCAGGAAGAATCACTGCAGATGATATTTTCTCTCTAATATTTGGTTTCCCTTACCATGTATCCAAATTCATAACAGTATCTTTAGTGAATCCCTTAGAGTAACTACACAGTATGCAGTGCTAATGTAATAATGATCAATGGTTGTTCTTTAATTGACAATATTTCTATGTAAAATACTTACCCAGACAAGCACACATGCAGAACATGACCCTTGTGTGGATGGTACCCATGCTGAGGTCTTTCAGGGCCACAGGTACGGATGATGACATCACATCTATTGAACAGGTACAACACACTTAAGATGAATTCATGATTATCTGAACTCTTGTTGTTTCTGGCTTCATTTAAGTTGGTGCTTGGACATGGATATGTGCATAATCATGTAATCTCCTACGAATCTGGCCCAAACACTTGAATATAAGATATACAGATGGCTAATGATAATGTGATGTTCAGGACATAATTTTATCTATGTAGAGATTTTACATTTGATAAAATATACCTCCTATTCTGGAGCATCTACTGGGTCCACACAACACACTTTCCCCTCAGTGTGAGCTTGTAGATTGTATGAAGTCTGATTTGTTCTCATCTAAGCTAAGCGGTCCCCACAAGTGGTGACTAGAGTGTGTGTTTGGCAACTGTCCCACCCACAAAAGCTTGTTCCTTCAGTTAGTGTGAAAGCAGTGGGTAGTTAATGATAATGTAGAGCATTCTCACTGCAGATAATATTTTCTCTCTAATATTTGGTTTCCCTTACCATGTATCCAAATTCATAACAGTATCTTTAGTGAATCCCTTAGAGTAACTACACAGTATGCAGTGCTAATGTAATAATGATCAATGATTGTTCTTTAATTGACAATATTTCTATGTGAAATACTTGCAGACAAGCACACATGCAGAACATGACCCTTGTGTGGATGATACCCATGCTGAGGTCCTTTCAGGGCCACAGGTGGATGATGACATCACGTCTAATGAACAGGTACAACACACTTAAGATGAATTCATAGTTATCCTGAACTCTTGTTGTTTCTGGCTTCATTTAAGTTGGTGGATAGACATGGATATGTGCATAATCATGCGCATCTCCTACGAATCTGAACTGCCAAACATGAATATAAGATATACAGATGGCTAATGATAATGTGATGTTCAGGACATAATTTTATCTATGTAGAGATTTTACATTTGATAAAATATCCCTCTATTCTGGAGCATCTACGGGGTCCCCACAACACACTTTCCCCTCAATGTGAGCTTGTAGATTGTGTGAAGTCTTGATTTGTTCTCATCTAAGCAAGTGGTGTGTTCTCTCACTAATGATAAAGCAGGAAGAATCACTGCTGATTGATATTGTATCTCTAACATTTGGTTTCCTTTCCATGTATTTTATTTTAAGTTCTGTCTTGAAAAATCATCTTGAAATTATAATAATTTCCCTAATTTGAGTTAAATTAAAACTTTAAATATTTATTAACAGTATTCACAAACTTATCAAATATGCTTTAATAATATGTTGTATTGCTGTTCTTTACAGATTGTGACAGATGTCGGAGATGAAGATAATAGTACCTATTGGGACGAAAGTAATTTGGTGCCAAAACTTAGACGAACAAAAAGTATCATAGTAAGTACGGTCTGGATCAGTAATAAGCTGATCAAAATGTCATATCATACAGCCCTTTATGTAATTATGTTAAAACTTCACATCATATGCTATTAATGTCAAGTATACACTGTATCATCTAAGTTAATCAATTTGTTTTCAGATGAAAAACACACATTTTGAAGACTCTGATGAATTATATGATTCTACAGACAGTGGCGATGAGTATGTGCCAGATTCCACTGCTGAAAGCGAAGACAGTGATTTCAACCTCACGACAGTCATTGGGCCAAAAGGGTGTTCCCTGATTGAATCATATATTGACTCTCAGTCTCCAGAGTGTGACACCACAACACCAGACCTTGAAATGTTGGAAAATAACGGCAGTGCATGCGACATCAGTGCGAGTGAAGAACCCTGTTCAAGTCAGGATGCAATTGACACCATAGTTGTGCAAGCTTCCCAAAAGCGTAGTGGCAAGAGAGTGTACAGCAAGAGACAATATTGCTTGTATTGTAAGAAAGCCTGTGCAAAGATGGCAAGACATCTCGAACGTGCACACCATGATAAACTGGATGTGGCTAAAGCTCTCAATTTACCAAAAGGTTCCTTGGAGAGAAAGAAACAGCTAGAGTATATTCACCCAACAGAGGCAACTCTTCTTCTAGCTACTGTTATTGAGTCAGGCAGCGGGGAGTTGGTCCTTTTTAAGCGGCCAACTAAAGATGCACAGGCAAAGGATTTCATGCACTGTGCATACTGCCAAGCACTTTTTACACGAAAAGTCCTGTGGCGACATATGCGAAATTGCAAACTTAAGCCTTCATCAGTACCTGTCAAACCAGGAAAGAATCGTGTTCAGTCCATGTGCACATTCATGCAACCTGTGCCTTCACACGTCAGTAGACAGATGTGGGGAGTTATCAGTGCCATGGTTCCTGATCCGATCACCGATGTTGTGAAAAATGATAATGTCATAATCGATGTTGGGCAGCACCTGTTGAACAAGGGTGGGATGTCGGCCAAGAATCAACAGTGTGTGCGTGAGAAAATGCGAGAAATGGGAAGACTGATTCAAAATGCCAGAAGAGTTACCCCCCTAAAAACAATGGAGGATTTCATAATTCCAAAGAATTACTTGCAGGTGATCAAAGCTGTCAAGGTGACTTGTGGCTATGACAGTGATTCTAACAAATTCACGATTCCATCACTTGCCAATAAACTTGGCCATACATTAGTTAAGGTCAGCAAACTCCTCAAAGCTCAGGGCTTGATCATGGACAATGCTGAGCTTGTGAGAAATGCCACAGAATTTCAGGAGGTCCACAATCAAAGGTGGAATGAAATGATTTCTTCGACAGCGCTGCGCAACATCAATGAAGCAAAGTGGAACGTGCCCACTTTGATGCCGTTTACCGAAGATGTTCAGAAACTGCATCAGTTTCTCAGTCAAAAACAAAATGAGTACATCAGTGAACTCTCTGAAAGTCATTCCACAAAGACTTGGATAGACCTGGCAAAGGTGTGCTTAGCACAGATCATCCTCTTTAACCGTCGCAGGGAAGGAGAGGTGGCAAGCATGCCCTTGTCCGCGTTTCTGTCAAGGGACAAGTCTGATCCTCACCAGGATTTGGACTGGGCACTTTCTGAAGTAGAGAAAAAACTCTGCAGACATTTCACAAGGATTGTGATCAGGAAAAAAGTGGAGCCGGTTCCAATTCTTGTGACTCAGAAAATACGAATGCATTGGAACTCCTGGTTTTGAAATACTTGAAGGTTCTGAAGAAAATTGCTATATGTTTGCAAGACCAGCAGCTAAAACACATTTCCGTGGTTCGGACTGCCTCCGTGGTTTTGCACGAGCATGTGGTGCAAAGTGTCCCAAGGCAGTGACTTCCACCAGGCTACGAAAACATGCTGCAACACTCTCAACAGTCCTCAACATGACAGACACAGAGATGGACCAGTTGGCCAACTTTCTTGGGCATGACATTCGAGTCCATCGTGAGTTTTATCGACTACCTGAGAAAACACTGCAGCTTGCCAAGGTCAGCAAACTTCTAATGGCCCTTGAGCAAGGAAGACTGGCAGAGTTCCATGGCAAAAACCTGGATGAAATCACCATAGGTCCAGATGGTATGTTGTTGTGTTGTTTTTATTTTGTCCACCATGATTTTATTTTAGTTTGCTGATATTAAACTATGTATGTCTCCCACAGACACCGTTCTTTGTCATGGTGAGACAGATGAGACCAGAGAAGGACACTATTCCTCTCAAGGTATGTATTCATTAATCTCAAAGAAACATTGCTCAAGTAAAAGCTTCTGTCCAGAACCTTTATGTTTAGTTGATTACTCTTGTCAGAGCAGTATGAGACACCTGCTGTCATGAATCTCATTCACCAGTTACAACATGCATTTGTTTTGGAAGACAAAGAGAAACGACCTGCTTACCTCTGTTGCAAAAACTATTCAGCTGTGCATACAGCCGTTTGAAGATTTTAAGTAGAAGTTAAATATTTTCTGTATTAACTAGTGATGCACCGATCCACTTTTTTCTGATCCAATCTGATACCGATATCTGGGCTGAGTGTATCGGGCAAGCACAGAATTGAAGTGACTAGATCACCGTAACTGCTGTAAAAAAAGTGACTGGATCGGAACGCTGGACCTGTCTCATTCATCCGATATCCAATCAATATCAGATTTGGTATCAGATTGGTTCATCTTCAGGATTTACT
>CM049416.1:24192500-24195000 GCA_026929865.2 Hyperoplus lanceolatus
CACACACACACACACACACACACACACACACACACACACACACACACACACACACACACACACACACACACACACACACACACACACACACACACACGACTTGAGATTCGACTGTAGTATCTAAACATTGAAAAGCTAGTAGGATCAATTATGACAAAGTAAACATTGTCCCTGCGTTCCAATCTCCATACTTCCCTACTATTTAGTACGCCAGAAAAGGATTTAGGACGTCCCAATACATGCACGTCAATTGTAGTATGCTGAAAATACATAAATGCCCCACTAACTCCAATAGCATTTTGGAGTATTTGTCTTTATTCTTGACATTTCTTGTCATAATGAAAAAAAAAATCTTCCATATCTGATTTTTTTCTCTCTACTGTCTGTGGCCCTAAAACTCTTCTGTATTTTAGTATGTAGTGTAGTGAAAAGACTAAAACTCTTCTGTACTTTAGTATGTAGCGTAGTAAAAAGACTAAAACTCTTCTGTACTTTAGTATGTAGTGTAGTAAAAAGACTAAAACTCTTCTGTACTTCAGTATGTAGTGTAGTAAAAAGACTAAAACTCTTCTGTACTTTAGTATGTAGTGTAGTAAAAAGGCTAAAACTCTTCTGTACTTCAGTATGTAGTGCTAAAACTCTTCTGTACTTTAGTATGTAGTGTAGTAAAAAGGCTAAAACTCTTCTGTACTTTAGTATGTAGTGTAGTAAAAAGACTAAAACTCTTCTGTACTTAGTAGTGTAGTAAAAAGACTAAAACTCTTCTGTATTTAGTATGTAGTGTAGTAAAAAGACTAAAACTCTTCTGTACTTTAGTATGTAGTGTATAAAAATAAAACTCTTGACTTTACGTAGTAAAAAGGCTAAAACTCTTCTGTACTTTAGTATGTAGTGTAGTAAAAAGACTAAAACTCTTCTGTACTTTAGTATGTAGTGTAGTAAAAAGACTAAAACTCTTCTGTACTTTAGTATGTAGTGTAGGAAAAAGAAAGAGTATGTGATTTGTATCGGCAGGGCAAGTCTAAGTTCATCAAACGTGTCAGCCCGTACATGTAAACAAACAGACCATGACGCAGCACCATTAGCTTAGCCCGCGGTGCTAACGCTAATATACATTAACAACCACTGACTGCCCGGCCCGCTATCACCTGCTAACAACAACACAATCACGTTATTTTACAGTTAATAAAAGTATTTTTTTTTACCTTGAGTAGCAGACAAAGCCGTGTCCGTCGATTTTCTGAGAAGTTGAAGAACTGGGTAAAAAGGACGTCCACATATTGTAGTCCACAGGCAGCCATACACACTTCACAGGCTTCAAAGTGTGTTTTAGAAAGGAAAACGATCATTCTAACCACACCGGGTTATCCGTGTGACTATAACAAGTGTCCCAGGAAAAAACCTTTGGCCATTTAAACCAAGAATTCAACATAAAAAAGCCCGAAAACAAAGTTTAAAAATATTGTCCGGTTTTTCCCATAGCAGTAAATGGAGCGTAGCCAAGAAAGTGTCTGCGCTGTGATTGGCTAGTAGACGGCAAGGGGCGTGGTTTAGCGATCGGTCAATTCTTTATTTTATCTTTTTTAATTATAAAAATGTAATTAGGTCAGTAAGTTAGTAAGTAAAATGTATTTTTAATGCGCTTTTTCACAGACAGGGTCACAAAGAGCTATACACATATATATTATATTTTTTTATTATTTATTTTTTTCATGTAGGCCTATCTTATGTCATTTTGTATTGTATCTTGTACAGCACTTTGGTCAACTGATTTTGTTTTTGAATGTGCGATAGAAATAAGTCTTATAGAAAATAAAAGCATAGTCAAATAAAAACACATCTAAGGATACAAATAATTAAAAAAAATACAACACATCAATTAGCTACATATTAAATACAGAAGTTACCCAAAAGCTGAATTTGTGTTAAAGGCCAATGCAAAAAAAGTGATTATGTGTAGGCCTACATATGCATTTTATTTTTTTAATGTATCCTTTATTTAACCAGGCTGGGGTATGTGATTTCTGATTGGTCAAAGTTAACATGAGCTGTACACTTTGACCAATCAGAGCGAGCAGGCTCCGCTTCTCTGTTCTTATTGGCTGTTGGGACTGTCCATTCACTTTGGCACGACTTTGTTGGTGTAGAGCGTGTCAGGGAGGGACCATAGGGGAGGGACCAAAGAGAACAAGTGGAGCGGTTGAGGTATTTGGATTCGAATCTCTATCCCAACTGCCATGTTCTCCCCAAATCCTCCACCCCAGCTTTAACCTCATGTTGGATAAAGGCAAAGTTAAAATCTTTGTTTATTTAAGTCCAGTGTTAATACACAGCCTAGGCTCTGTGAACCGGTATGTTGCTATAGCTACAGTGGACCCCCTTTCTTTACATGCCAGTTTACAGAGCCTAGGCTGTGTATTAACACTGGATTTTTTTTTCACACACACACACACACACACACATACAGTACAGACAGGTAGTGGATCATGAGGAGATATTC
>CM049416.1:24225000-24300000 GCA_026929865.2 Hyperoplus lanceolatus
CTAAAACTCTTCTGTACCTTAGTATGTAGTGTAGTAAAAAGACTAAAACTCTTCTGTATGTAGTGTAGTAAAAAGACTAAAACTCTTCTGTACTTTAGTAGGCTATGTAGTGTAGTAAAAAGAAAGAGTATGTGATTTGGAACGCAGGGTAAGTGTTTTTGCCCTTTCTGCTTCTCAAAGTGCAAAGTTCATATTTGTAAATATATTAAAACCCAAATTTAAAACACGACTCCAGTTATATTGTTGTTTTGCACTGAGACAAACTCCCTGTACTGAACGGAATAAACATTTGACAGTAAATTCCCTCGTCTCTGTCTGTGTGTTTTTCATGGTGTTTAGAGACGTTATTGAGTCAAATAATGCATGATACTGTGTGTGTGTGTGAGTGTGTGTGTGTGTGTGTGTGTGTGTGTGTGTGTGTGCGTGCGCGCGTGTGAGTGAGTGTATGTGTGTGTGTGTTAAAGTTGCACAATGCCGTTTACTAAACATATTTTCTCAAACCATTGGAAAAATCTATATGGGCATGATACTGTGTGTGTGTGTGTGTGTGTGTGTGTGTGTGTGTGTGTGTGTGTGTGTGTGTGTGTGTGTGTGTGTGTGTGTGTGTGTGTGTGTGTGTGTGTGTGTGTGCGCAATTCAAAATGTCATGCAGTGCTTTTTTAAACTATGAGCATGTATGATGACTGCTAGACTTAACATTATCACGTTGGTTGTTCATGCGATTGTCACGTTCATAACACTAGAACCTCACCTATTCAAATATTACTGTGATAAAACCCCTGTCTACAAATATGCAAATTAGGCGATGACGTCATCTGGCGACTTCTAGTGACTTTTTGGACAGCCAATAGCTACTTTCCTTACTGAAGAGTTGGCAACACTGACTGAAGTGACCGCGAAAATAAGGTTTAACATGCTTTGCGGTCAGCCATGGACCTGACCGGATCTCCAACTTTACTCCACCTGACTTGGACTAAATTAAATTAAAAACGGTAGGTTCACAAAACTGAACCTTGATAGGACATTTTGTATAACTGATAAAAACCTAACAAAATTATATGTAGCTCTCTAGCCTTTAAACTGGCTTGCCAACTGCCCTGTTAAGTCTCTGGCTAATATTTTGCTATAGCTGTTTATCGACTCCTTGTGTTTTTGTAACTGAGTATTGGGATTATTTCACGGGAGGAAAGGGCCAGTAAGAGGTAGGCTGCGCTACGGTAGGTAGTTCACGGTGTTAGTGTAACATTATATTATTTATTTTACCCACCGGGAGCCCATTCATTTCGCCGTCGGAAGGACTGACAGTTGAGCTAACGGTTAGCGGCTAACGGCTGCTCTAGTCGGATCTTAACTGTCAGTCCTTACGACGGCAAAGTGACAGCCAACAGCTCCTTCTTGTTCCATTACGTTTATAGACGGTACAAAACTACTCTCAGACATATTTAAAGTTGATTCACGTCAACAAAAGCTGAAAATACTGTGATTGCGATCGCTAGCAAGCTAGCTAATGTTACGTTGCCTCAACGGTTTTCTGTCACTAATGTACTTCAAAATAAGAGTCAGTTGGTGTACCGTGATCTGACTGGTGACCAGTGTAAATGCTTTTATTGTGAAACTAGGAAATGCTCCGTTTGCATTAGCAGCTATGATTAGCAGTACCTTCACACAGCTACAGAGAGTGTTTTCATGTCTCTCTCTGCCGGAGGATTATCTGCACGTTCACTACTGTAAAGTAAGCAATGCCACCGTACTCTGTTACAAGAAAACAGGATTTAATTAAATTATTTGGCCAGAGGGATAAGATCTGCTTTTTGCATTTCAATCAGTTGTTGTTATGCTCTGTAAACAAGCATACACTACAGTTGCTCAGACCATATATTCCACATATTAGTGTTATTTATTTTCTAGCATTGAGAGCATGCCAGTGTTTGAGTTCACTGTCTGTTAGACTAAGAATTAAGGTGGACTTCTGCTGAATCTTTATTTTTTTTAAAGCCTACATGACGAAAGTTATTTACCAATTTTTGTTTTGTTTTCCCTACTCTACAGAAAATGTAGTGAACCTTAAAACGCCCATTACAACCCTACTAGTGGGACATTGGCCCATTGCAACAATCCATATGTGCACAATAATGAACTAATACTGTATTTCTGTTCATTTCTTAAAGATGGATGGGTTTGTGGAGGAGAAATTCAGAGAATGGAGCCTGGCTGAGTTGGTCCTTGCATCTGAAGGTATGTAAATTAACATCAGGTTTGGGGAAAATATATTATTGCTGATATTTGAATTATATTGTTATTGCAACACTATTTGCTGTTTCATGTGTCTTTAGGACGGAGATGTTGGTTCATCGTCCATTAACACTAATAACGGCAGAATCAGAACCAATTGACTTTTAATCAAATACAGTGGCTTGCAAAAGTATTCATACCCCTTGAAATTTTCCACATGTTGTCACGTTACAACCACATACGTACATTTATTTTATTAGGATTAAATGGTCTTATATAGCGCTTTATCTCCGTTTTTCACAGACTCAAAGTGCTTTACTTTGTTTTGTACACATTCACCCAATCACACACACCGATAGCAGCAGCAGCTACCACGCAGGGTAACTAAGCTTAGCACTAAGGGTGCTAAGCTAACTAAGCTAACTATCGGGAGCAATTCGGGGTTCAGTGTCTTGCCCAGGGACACTTCGACATGTGGCGGGGAGACGGGGGATCGAACCTCCGACCCTGCACTCCAGAGGCGAACTCCCTACCCACTTCGCCACTGCCGCCCTGCCTGCCTGCCGTGATACACCAACACAAAGTGGCACAACACTAAAAAGTGCTGTCTTGGGTTGGGTTGTTTTTGTAAACACATTGCTGGGTTATTGATGTTGGGTCAAAATGCTGGGCTGTTTGGGGCACTGTAAACACACTGCTGGGTTAGTCTGCTGGTAAATGGGGCAGTGAGGGGTTAAATCGCAGTTGAACATCTGGTTGGGTTATTTTGACCCAGCTGTTGGTTCATTCATTTTCCCGCTCCTCCATCTCATCGTCGAACTTTCTGGATCTTTTGGTCGGACACACAGGATTTTATGGTAGGTTACTGTGAATATAAATACCTATATTTGTGTTAATTACCTTCATTTATATATTTGTAACGTTGTGTTAACAGCATGCTCTTGAGACCAGTTTATTGCAAGTAATAAAAACAAGTAAAGACAGAAACTGAAATCAGTGGTTTAGTCTGTGAGAATGTAGGCTAACTGAAAATTTTACTTTAGCTCATTAGCTACTACCAGAGCTACTTTCAGGGCTCTGCCGAATACATCACAAGCTATTTCTAATTTTACAATTACAAATTTCCTTCTGCACAAATAATGTATTGGCTAGCTAAGTGACCTACATTAGCCATTAGCTCGCGAGCTATCCGCTAGCTAACAGCTAACCTCTACTAGCCATTGGTAGCACTAACCGCTAACACCAGCTTTACTTTACTCTGACGTTCAGCACACTAGCTAACCATTAGCTTCAGTAAACATGGACCTATTATAAAGGGGGCAGTACCGGGCAGTACAGTGTGGTTTGAACAATTGCGGTGCTGTAACCTTTGACTCCTCTGTCATAAAGAGTGAGTGTGACAGCTGATCCTGACTGCTAAACGGAGAGCAACCAAACAAACAAACAAACTAAAGGGATTTATTGAACTGAATCAGGCATTGTTCATGTTAGACTCATTTTCCATATAAATCCAAGGAGAGGTATTCAGGTGGGAATTATGATAAATCAGTGGAGCTAAAAACAGCAGCAGGTAAACCTAGGTTAAAACAAGTAAATATAATGTGAATGTGAACTGTGAATAGCGGAAAACAAATGTTGCTGAATTAAGATGAATGCACATTTTTGTGAATTTCCAATTTACTTAATGTGAAATTTCATTCTAGGTTTTTGACTGAGATTGGGACTGATACGGATGGACACTTCTGTGACAGAGATACCAGAGTTACCAGAATGGCAGCTTAAAAAGGTAAGTTTATTTTCATTTAGGCCTAGATATACCGTTGAGATGTTATTATGAAGGGACAGAAAGCAAAATGTACTATCTTGCTAAATCATTATTATTATTAATATCATATATTATTCAGTATAAACTGTGTTCGAAGTGAACAACATGTTGGGTTTTTTATTGTATTTCGATCTGCATCACATTCTATACTATTAGATTTTTGTCTGAGTGATCTTTCAAATGGACATATCTTCTCATAGGAGACAGAGAGAGGGGCTGTTGAAGAGTAGGCCTACTATTTGTCAGTTTATTAATATACAGTTTGGGTGTGTTTGCTGACAGTATTTTCGGCATCAATGGTTATGTGTGCGTCCATAGAACCGTGAGTATTATTTACAAACTCCTAACCAACAAGCATACATTTATTACTCTCTTAATGCACATAACTGACTGATGCTTATGTTTAGCATTTACACATTATGAACACACATGAAAACACTCAACGTTTCTATAATATAAAGTATACTAACTTCAGGCTCTGTGAATGTAAACAAATACCCTTCCCCTGAAACTGCACCTTCAAAATAAAATTGGAAAAAATCCCCCAGCAGTTGTAATGGCAAATAAAGACCAGAAGAGGGCGCTATGCTCTAACACATGTTGAGGTGATGCTGCAGTTTACTGTCACAATCCTCTGGTCAGATGTGGAGCAACATGAACCCTCTCATACTGTAGGATACCAGGTACACATGAGGAATATGGTTCTGATGCTTTGACCAGTGGTATGCTGCAACTTATCAGAGGTGTGTGTGTGTGTGTGTTAGGGATGGCCATTTAGAATTTTTTCTTTAACCGGTTAACCACCAGAATTAACGGTTATTAACCGGTTAACCGTTAAGATTTAATGTAGCCTATTTATAGTGAAATACATAAAGCATTACAGCAGGGCTCCAGACCTTATTTTGTTCCAAGGACCGGCATATTCAATTAAAAACTATTCAGGGACCAGTAGCCAACTTAAATGCCTACATTTTGACATTCACACGGCACCTTTGTCTGTTGTGAGAAGAGGTCTAGTATGCGAATGTGAAAAAAAAAGTGCAATAAGTGACTGAAAAGGGACATTTACACACACACAGGCTTAGGGGATGGCATCATTCATTCTTTACCGACAGTTGGCATTCTTACATCCGGTTCAGCAATATCAAAATAATCCGGATTTCAGAGAAATTAAGAGGATTTAATTTTTTTTAACCGTTTAACCTTTAGTATTAACCGGTTAAAGATCTTCTTAACGGTTAATGGTTAACCAGTTAACCATGGACATCCCTAGTGTGTGTGTGTGTGTGTGTGTGTGTGTGTGTGTGTGTGTGTTAGAGGTTCAGTAATCATGGCTTCATGGTGGGTTAAATAGTGGCCTTATCTGTCACCACAAATAAAAGCTTAATCAAATACATGAGGGAATCACATATGAGATGTATTCTTGCCCCCAGGAGGAAAGGTCGTTTGGGCTTCACTCTGTGGAGAAACGAAGAGGCGGAGCATGTGGCTATAGATGGAACATGTTGTTTTAATAATAAAGTTAAAGAGGTTTTTTTAAACAAAGATCAATTTGTGTATATCCAGCAAAACAAAAATAAAAGTAAGTAAGTGATATTTTCTTGTTAATATACGTGTTAAATATCTCTATATTCATACAGCAATCACTTTAACAGTATGCACAGTTCATAACACAGGTCTCTATCTATCTATCGATCTATCTATCTATCTATCTATCTATCTATCTATCTATCTATCTATCTATCTATCTATCTATCTTAAACAGTATGCACAGTTCATAACACAGGTCTCCCAGTCGTTTTTATCCAATCAGGAGACAGAGTGCTTTAAAGAGGCGGGTCTCTGTGCCCGTGAACGATGACTCGCTGCTCTCCATCACGGCACTATCTGATGAAGACGTCTGTGTGTTCATGTGGTGGTGACGTAGGGACGAGGGAGGGGACTGCTCTGTGTGTTCATGTGGTGGTGACGTAGGGACGAGGGAGGGGACTGCAGACGGCTGTGTGTTCATGTGGTGGTGACGTAGGGACGAGGGAGGGGACTGCTGTGTGTTCATGTGGTGGTGACGTAGGGACGAGGGAGGGGCCGGCTGTGTGTTCATGTGGTAGTGACGTAGGGACGAGGGAGGGGACTGCTGTGTGTTCATGTGGTGGTGACGTAGGGACGAGGGAGGGGCCGGCTGTGTGTTCATGTGGTGGTGACGTAGGGAGGAGGGAGGGGACTGCTAACTGCAGTGTGTGTGTGTGTTGGCTAACTGCAGCCACTGACAGGAAGCTAAAAGGAGCAAATCACTGACTGAACCTTTAAGACTTGACTTGACACTTAGACTCTTTCTGACTTTATTTCTTCATGTCTTTCAACTTATATATAATTCTCCAGCAAGAAACGATTCAAACTTCTAAATATTGCACATATTTCAAAGCCTTTACACTGTGTGTATTCAACTGTTCAACTCATTTCATACTAATGAGACTTTTTTCAAGTTTGTCCAAGCCTTCATACTCAGCTATCCAGTTTAGCGTTTTCAGCCTCCAGTATTAATTGTTTTAGTTACATTTCTTACTCTCTTAATGCAGAAGATTGACTCATGCTTATGTTTAGCATTTACACATTAGGAACACACATGAAAACACTCCAATTTTCTATAATATAAAGTATGAAACAAAGACATTTCTCAATCAAATTTATCTTTATTGATTTATTGAAAAGCAGGAAGTAGCAGAATAAGATTCAGAGCTCCAATATGTTATTAGCTGTTTAACATCTTATTAATACGACTTTGGTTTGATTTTAATTTGACAGATTAACACAGTGAACCAAACAGCGTTGATTCATTCTGGAATGGACAGTAATATAACTGTCAACAAATACATTTAATAGCTTTTTATATTGAAGAAAAAGAGAAAAGAGGTTCAATAAACCATCACCAACATGATTTCACATCATTAGAACTGTTTGCACAGTCTGAGTATCACCTGGAGATCACAGACCAGCTCCGTATTATATTAGGAGACCTCACCAGGTGAAACTAACTAGGGTGATGGATTCTTAACCTTTACTGATTAACACAGATGTACTCATTGTTGCCCTTTGTGCCTTTGTTGACATCTTTTACAATGACAGTGACACCAGCCTCTTGATAAGCTGAAGTAGCCTCTATCTGGAGAAGCAGCAGGATTCCCTTGATGGGATTGCCTCCTGCCTGTTTCTTGGACCACAGATGCACTTTGTGATCTGAATCTGAACCCTTGTTGAGGTTCACACCCTCACGGTCGTACCCCTGCTTCTTATATTGCTGATACTGGCTGTAATCGATGGAGACCTGCAGATCAGTGAGCGCTATCTTGGGGTCGGTGGTCTGTTGGTACCAGATGAAGACATCCTTTCCTCCTGCTCCCCTGTTGACATCTTCATCCACACGGATGTAACCGGCCTTGAAGAAGAGGTCATCTGAATTGTAGTTACCAGTGGCGGTGACATCACAGATGTATGTCTGCTGCGCTCTCTTCACCCAGATAAAGATCCAGGGCCCTCCGCTCTTACGGTTCAGATCACAGGACAGCCTCTCCCAGTTGTTACCAAACTTCTGGCTGTCCTGATTGTAATTGGTTGTGACATCAATGTCCACGATGGGAGTATCGAACTCTGTGGAGCCTCTGAAGTACCACAGGAAGAGGTTATTTCCTGCTACAGCATTGAGCTCCTGCCTGATCCTGGTGTAGCCATTATTGATCAGGCCTTCGGTCATGGCATTCTTGTGTGTGAGCTGAAGCCTAGTGATGGGCTGGGAGCTTCCGCCTTTCTTGTACCAGAGGAAGATATCATTTCCTTCTGCCCCCTTGTTCAGATCAACATCGATTTTGGTATAACCCTTCACTTGGAGATCCAGCTCATTATCTTCATTCAGGGACACAGCGATGTCGGTGACGTAGGCGGCCATTGTGGAACCTTTGAACAACAAAGAAGAGCTTTAGAAAACAGAATCAACAAAGGACGATGCATGACTGTTAAGGCAAAACACAGCAGGAAAAGGCTTAAAAAATAATTAATTAATTAAAACACTGGTAAAATGATAGATTTTAGTCTATTTTGCTTCCAAAACTTGTTTTCTGTCATACTTATGTATAAATCAAAGGTGTTTATTTGACTAAACCTTGTCTGTTTGCGTCTGTATATTTCTCCTATACAACCACCTTTAACGGACATTATCTCAACTTTGAACTCCAACCAAAAATCTCAACTTCTAAAGCACTCACATCAACTAAACTTTCCATAATCATTCTCAGCACTATTCTGAAGGCTATTACAGACGGATTTGTTCATATGTTGTTCACTGTCTGATTTATGAGACATTTTCTCCTTAACATTTGAAGGACTTGTACATAGTGTTTTTTTTAATCTATTTAAAAAAGTCTGTGTCCAAAATCTGTTGAGTAAAATCTTTGGACCCTAATATGTAGTAAAAGTTAAATGAAGATTGTTTTATCTTCTTACTGTTAGATTTTAGTTTCTTTAAAGAGCAGATTTACATCATAGTTAGATATCACCACATTTGAATATTAATTTAATCTTTTCAACAACACAAAATAAATGGATTAAGATCTGGAATAGAAGAATATAATGTCCAGAGATAAATGTGAATTAATAATAATAAAAATATTCTGAAATACTTACGTGTGCTGAAGCTGACAGTGATTGACAGGCAGGAAGGTGAAGTCAACTGATGAGCTGAGTTCTGATGTTCCTACCCAGAGTCCGCTGCCTTTATACAGAGACCTGGTTGTGACATCACGACTTCTATGGAATTCTATGGTCAGTCCTTCCCACTTTCAACCTGACACTGTTAGGCAAGTTTGGCACCACTTCACAAGAAGTATGAATCAAGACAAAAAAGAGAAAAACATGAACACCCACACACACACACACACACACACACACATACACACACGTATGTACATGCTGTACCTGTGAGGATACTCATTGACATAATGCATTCCCTAGCCCCTTACCCTAACCCTAACCATCCAAACTAAATGCCTAACCCCAACCCTTACACTAACCCTAACATAAACCTAATTCATAGTTGTCAATAAAGTTGTCAATAAGTATTTTGACAGTGATGTACAATTTAAATGGGTGAAAGTACAATAAAGCCTAATTAAAACAGTTACAGGTAGGGTTTGGCAAATTTAAGATAATATGTCTAAATTAGTTAAAGGATATGAAGGTATTTACTTTAATGTGTTGCTGTAAGTTGTTCCAGGAGTCAGAGGCACTGAGGCTAAAAGCTGTCTTTCCCAGCTCAGACTTGGCTTGTGCATATTTAGAACCCCTTGGGCTAGTAGGACTAGCCTGGTGCTACCAGACCATCGTACTTCATTTAGCCTGGTCCTACCAGACCATCGTACTTCATTTAGCCTGGTGCTACCAGACCATCGTACTTCATTTAGCCTGGTCCTACCAGACCATCGTACTTCATTTAGCCTGGTGCTACCAGACCATCGTACTTCATTTAGCCTGGTCCTACCAGACCATCGTACTTCATTTAGCCTGGTGCTACCAGACCATCGTACTTCATTTAGCCTGGTCCTACCAGACCATCGTACTTCATTTAGCCTGGTCCTACCAGACCATCGTACTTCATTTAGCCTGGTCCTACCAGACCATCGTACTTCATTTAGCCTGGTGCTACCAGACCATCGTACTTCATTTAGCCTGGTCCTACCAGACCACCGTACTTCATTTAGCCTGGTCTTACCAGACCATCGTACTTCATTTAGCCTGGTCCTACCAGACCATCGTACTTCATTTCATTTGTACAGAAGGACTGGAATCACTCAATTGACAAACGTTAACTCACTTGAAGGCGGGTGTCTGTTGAAGTTTAAAACTATTGGATCTGCCCAGTGCCACTCTGGATCTGCCAACCAATCGCATAACGTTTGGTCGTGACGTTTGTCATGTGCCGGCTTCAACGTCATTGTTCTGAGCCACTCCCTCTGTTCGCTGATTGGACCGCCAAAAATCTGGCTGAGAAAACCTGCGAATATACCGCAGACCTAGACTGACTACTGAAGGGAAATGAAAATTGAGCGGAAGTAAGTAGGCGGGCGGTGCCATGTGTCAAACTCAAGGCCCGTGTGCTAAAAAATAAATATAAACCATACAGTCAGACAGGGGCCAATGTTTCTTTTCCTTTCTTCTCCCCTCTGGGAGTGTGCCATGGTCAGACCCCACAAGCAACTACAGGCCAATGACAAAAATGCAATACATTTGTTACCCTGGAACTAGTAAGGTTAGCTGCCTTCGCAGTTGTATTAGTTGGGGTCACTGTCCACCTTAATGTGGTCCCAAAACCCTTCCCAAGAGGACGCCCCCTCCCCCCAATTGTCACTTAATCAGTTCAACATGCATTCATAAGATACAGTTTCAGTCATTGCATTGACCCATTCTTCTACTTGTGGGGCCTTTGGTATCTTCCAGTGCCTTAAAATAACACGGCAAGCCGTTACTATACCTACAATAATTACAGAAAACTCACACTTTGATACGGTAGGTATTTGAGATTTGTCCCCTAATAGACAGAGCTCTGGGCTTACAGGAATTTCTGAACCAAACCAATTGCTTAAAATAAAGAGAATCTCCGTCCAGAGAGGCCTGACCATAGCACACTCCCAGACAGGCCCGGCCCTGGGCATAGGCAGTATAGGCAAATGCTAGGGGCGCATCCATCCGCAGGGGGCGCCGCTAAAAAAAAAAAAAAAAGGGCCACCAAAACTTTAATTTACCTTTTTTTTTTACTAATACTGTTAATATTATAATTTCAAAATATGAGTTAAGCTTAAAATATGACAACTACTGAGGATAGACAAACCATAAAAAAAAAATCACTTTGCCCCCTGGGTAAAGAGGGTCACTGCACGCCACTTAACACCAACAGTCAGCATGTTAATTAAACAAGTTGTAGTGTTTCTTTTTTTACTCTACTTTCATTCTTCTCTTGTTTCCACTTTTCTTTACTCACTAAATGTTTCTTTGTGGTCATGTCAGAAACGGATGAATAAAAAGTGTTTAAAGTAAAGAAAAACCATGCAAATCCCAGTTCACCTCTCACTGCACTTTGCATTCCTATGAAATGTTTCTACATGAAGAAATACTGAAACAGTAACAAGATAGATCCCAAGACCTGTTCTGTCAGTGCATGAAGTGATCCATGGCCTTAGTTTCATCACTTCATGGGAACACAGGTATGGGTGATTTTCCGTTGTATTTTCAAACTCATCGTTGTTTGTTTGGCTTCAAGCGGTTACTGAGAACACCAAACCAATGAAAACACATAGGGGCCACTAAGCATCCACCACCCACGCTTATTAAACCTGGCACAATAAATGATTTCTATTGCAAAATGTTTTACTCTGTATTGGATGCAGTTAGAATAACTGAGATCAGCCCGGATGCTACATCCATTTTATATTCAGTCTATGAATCTCAAACATGAATGCCGTTAAAACTAATAGTCGTGCATCCCTCACTGCTGCTCCTCTGTGACGAGTCACGTTTTCACTGCTCTTGCTAAACCAATCAAATGCCATTTCTCTCATTAGAGCAGATTCTGCCAAGAGGGTCACTGCATGTTAACACTAACAGTCAGCCTATGTTAATAAAGGTTCAGTAAGCGGAATGGTCAGTTTAGAAAAACGGGACGGGTGGCAACACTATGACTGAGAGATCGGCTTTATGAAACACGCACATTATGTAAGTGATCACTGTACGAATAAAGAGCGATTTAACACTTATATTAACATATATAAATCACTTACTTCACCTTTAAACAAGAATTGCTTTTTTTATAAGCTGTTGCACTCTGAGTTAACCTTCAACTCATATTTAACTTGATAAAATAAAGACAGTAAATGCACTCCTATGAGTTGTAGTGTGTTACAGTATCTGCAGCTATTCATATGATGCTCATCATTTTCAAGTCATATTTTTCCGGCCTCATTTTGGATAATTTCCATCTGCACTGACTTCTAGGCCTAGACCAAGTTTTTATTTGTGTATTCTTTTTCCCTTTTCTTGTGGACATAATATTTGAAGAAATGAATTTATGAGAAAGAACTGTAAATGTTCATACTGATCTGTAGCTGCTTAGTAACCTTCGTTAGCTTATTACACTTTTTTTATTCTTAAATTATTATTTATTTTTTCTCTTTCTTTTTTTACTCTACTTTCATTCTTATCTTGTTTCCACTTTTCTTTACGAAATGTTTGTTTTTGGTCATGTCAGAAAGTGATGAATAAAACTGCTATGTTTATCACTGTATTGTCTTGGCCTTTTAAATGTATGTACATTTTTAATCTGTTGTTGCTTCCTATTGTGAAGCGCTTTGTGACCCTGGTCTGTGAAGGGCGCTCTATAAATAAAGCTTACTTATACTTACTTACTTACTTACTTACTCACTAAATGTTTGTTTGTGGTTATGTCAAAAACTGATGAATAAAATGTGTTTCAAGTAAAGAAAAACCATGACAATCCCAGTTCACCTCTCAATGCACTTTGCATTCCTATGAAATGTTTCTACATGAAGAAATACTGAAACAGTAACAAGATAGATCCCAAGACATGTTCTGTCAGTGCATGAAGTGATCCATGGCCTTAGTTTCATCACTTCATGGGAACACAGGTGTGGGTGATTTTCCGTTGTATTTTCAAACTTGTCGTTGTTTGTTTGGCTTCAAGCGGTTACTGAGAACACCAAACTATGAAAACACATAGGTGACACTAAGCATCCACCACCCACGCTTATTAAACCTGGCACAATAAATGATTTCTATTGCGAAATGTTTCACTCTTTGCTGTATTTTGTTGGTTTAAAATGTTTCAGCACAACATGGTTTTTATATTTTGTGTGTCTCTCTCTGTGAAATGAAATGTGTTAATACACATTAATGTTCCGACGTTTATATCCTTCCTACGCACTATCCCTTTAAAATGTCCACAGAACACGATGAGTCATTCTCTCACTGCAGATTAATGTTGAAAGAAATAAAAGGCTTCAGTGGATTGTAGAGCGGGTCCCTGTACCAGTTAACCTGATTCTCATGTATTACGGCTGACCTCTACTACTGACACACAGAGGATCTGTGCATTTGCTTCTCCTGTCCACTTCTTAGTAACTGTTTTGTCCTGCTTGCTTGTCTCTTGTGTGCTCCTGTCCTGTGTTGTTCATGTGAGTGTCTAAATGTATTTGTTTGTGCGTTATGCTGCTATATATGTTAGTGCTGCTTGTTTGTACTTTATGCTGCTGTATATGTGTTTTTATTGTAGGTGTGTCTGTCCTGCTCTATCTACTGTTTTGTGCACTTTCCTATAATGTTTAATGTACGCTGTGTTTTAGTGTCTGCTTATTTTATTGTCTTTTTGCCATTGTCTGTCAGTTCATTCTTACTATGTGTTACTGTATGTTCTGAGTCGTCTATGTTGTTTTTTAATCTTTGTTTATACTTGCATTTTATTTCTGTAATTTTAGCTTGCCTTTTACATATCTGGCAGGGGACAACAGATGAAAACTAGCCTCTTAGGCTAACTCTGGCTCACTTAAAAATCAAAGGTGTGTGTGGGAGAAAGAAGTATCAGTCAATATTGATAACGAGACATGGCGGGTGGATATTTGGAGTTATGCTAAAAAGATTTCCATCTGTACTCGGACCAAAGCAATCCAGTTAAACATAATACACAGGATTCATATACTGTATATTCTCTTAATTTAATAAGCAAACTTTCCTCTTAAGAAAATGTGATCCCTGGAACACTGTTTGAAGTTAGAAAGACTCCTGAAAAGTTACTGTTTCACTGTTGTTGTTTACAGCAGCAGGGCCCACAGTTTGGTTTACAAACATATTGTAGGCTTACGTTTAGTATACTCCAGTTTAGTCCAGGTTGCTCAAAATATATATATTTTTTATGATACGAGAATTATTCAATATTAAGAATTACATGTGTTTAGTAAACTAACTTCAGGCTCTATGAATGTAAACAATCCCCCTCCTCTGAAACTGCACATTTAAAATAAAATTGGAAAAAAAAAATCAACCAGCAGTTGTAATGGCACATATAGGCCAGAAGAGGGCGCTATGCGCTAAGACATGTTGAGGTGATGCTGCAGTTTACTGTCACAATCCTCCGGTCACATGTGGAGCAACATGAACCCTCTCTTACACATGAGGAATATGGTTCTGATGCTTTGACCAGGGCTATGCTCATTCAGACAAACACCTGTCTGATAAGTAATACTTTAATGATCACTCTTACCGACAGACAGACAGAGAGAGAGATAAACAGGCATGTAGAGACAGAGAGATAGACAGAGAGCCAGACAGACAGGTAGAGAGAGAGACGGGTGGACACACATTGTGTTGTTTCATTTGTTTGTTTATTTGTTTTCAACAAGGATACATCACCTATGATGTCATGGTGTCAGTCTCTCATTACCCAGAGTTCACTCTGTCTCACTTTATGGAAAAACAACTAAGGTTGCGTTCCGAATCGCATACTCTTTCTTTTTTCTATTCTACATACTACATCTGACGATAAAAAGAATCTAGTTAGGATGCAGTAGGCATACTATTGGGACATACTTTACTCTCTTATTTCATCATAACATTGCGCCTTGATCTTGCCTCTTGCTTTTATATCCGTCTCATCCCCGTTTGTTTTTTTTGTTTTTTTTTTGTTTGTTTTTTTCTAAGATTTTTTTTTTTGCATTTTTATGCTTTATTGATAGTGTAGAGACAGAGTTGAAATGGGGCAGAGAGGGGAGTGACATGCAGAGAACAACCGCGGGCTGGAATCGAACCCCGGTCCGCTGCTGGCCGAGGCCCATGGGGGGGACGCCCTACCAACTGAGCTACGGGCCCCCCCCATCCCCGTTTGTTTTCATATGGAGGCTTCGTCGATGTTACGTCACTTCACGTGCGCACTGGATTGTGGGTCAGAATCGCCCAAATAGGATGCACTTTTCAACACTAACAATCTTGGCCGCATGAAGTAGGACATCCGGGTACTTCTAACCATCCTAAATCTGGCCACAAGAATCGGGACATCCTAAATCTTTTTTCTACATACTATATAGTAGAAAGTATGCGATTCGGAACGCAACCTAAAAGTTCAACCGAAATTAAAAAGGTCAAAGGTGACGCCAAATCCTCCGGGAAACCGCCTCCAAACATGGCCAGACAGAGAGCATCATGGGAAAAATTCTTCTGTTGGCTCCTCGTCGATTGGCACGGATAAAAAATCTTTATCAGATCAGCTCAGAGGACTCTCTCTCTCTCTCTCTCTCTCTCTCTCTCTCTCTCTCTCCTGTCCATCAAAAGCCATCCCTCCATTCCCTCGTCCCCTTTGGATGGAGAAACGCGTTGCAGCTTTTTTTTTCTGAACGCTGGCCAACAAAAGATTTAACCTGGAGACAGACAGACAGAGAGGCAGTGAATGACCTTTAAAATAAAATTGGAAAAAAAAAAATCCACCAGCAGTTGTAATGGCAAATAAAGACCAGAAGAGGGCGCTATGCTTTAACACATGTTGAGGTGATGCTGCAGTTTACTGTCACAATCCTCCGGTCACATGTGGAGCAACATGAACCCTCTCTTACTGTAGGATACCAGTTACACATGAGGAATATGGTTCTGATGCTTTGACCAGTGGTATGCTGCAACTTATTAGAGGTGTGTGTGTGTGTGTGTGTGTGTGTGTGTGTGTGTGTGTGTGTGTGTGTGTGTGTGTGTGTGTGTGTGTGTGTGTGTGTGTGTGTGTGTGTGTGTGTGTGTGTGTGTGTGTGTGTGTGTGTGTGTGTATGCTGCAACTTATTAGAGGTTGTTATAATAATAAAGTTAAAGAGGTTTCTTTAAACACAAATTAACTTGTGTATATCCAGCAAAACAAAAATACATTTGAGAAGTTTGGACTTGATGTTGAATATTCTTTTTATCGTTGTGTGTAGGCCAATTGTTACGGTGATGTCAGACAGGCAGGCAAGCAGGACCCAAATGCAGGACGTTTCAAGACAATGTTAATTTATTTTAGCTCCAAAAATACAACAAAAAAGGCCAACAGGCAAAAAGTCCAAACGTTCAGGGGTTCAGGAGACAAAAGCAACACAGAGAGAACACACAGGACAAAGACTCAACGACACAAAAAACCATAATGCACAGACAAGGAACAAAAGAACACAAGGCGTATATATACTAGACACAAGACAGGGTAGACAACGAGGGACAGGTGAAACACATTAGGAGAGGGAGCAGCAATCACACAGGAGGGAAACTTGACAGACGTACCAAAATAAAACAGGAAACACAGGGAAACCACCAAAACAAGACAAAGACAGACCATGACACCAATAGCAGAATGCTATGGGCGGATGTTAAGCTCTATATAAGATGGAAAACCAGGCAAACAGTCTAATTACAAGATAAGACATTCTTCTAAACAGTCATGTTGCTAGCTATGGTGGGCTCCCTTTGTTTACTTACCCGTTTACAGAGCCTAGACTGTGTATTAACCAGTGTTGGGAACGTTACTTTAAAAAAGTAATTAGTTATAGTTACTCACTACTTGTTCCAAAAAGTAACTGAGTTAGTAACTGAATTACTTTATAATAGAAGTAATTAGTTACCAGGGAAAGTAACTATTTGCGTTAGCCTATACTGTAAAAAAAAAGCTGCTATATGTCAACAAATTTGGATTTTTCTGAGCAGTTTTCACAAGTCAGTTGAAATGAGTAGAACAGACAGGTTGGCCTACTTGTAGGCTACATAACCTTCAATATGTATTGCACATCAACAGACAGCAAGAGGTTTATCCTGCACTTCAAGTATTTTGTTCTCAACTAAAGTATAGGAAACTGCTGAATGTACCGTGCTGATCTGCTATATCACTGATTCACTTCAGGGGTGTCGGCTAAATCACCACTTGGAGGCCAAAAACGTCATACTATGTTGAATGTCCAAAGGAGTGATTATCACATCTCTGATTTTTGCTATGTTGATCTTGGTCATCAATTTTACCTCCAAGCAGCATTCAGATCTGTCTTTCGTGATGACACGGCTAAAAGCTCTTGCAATTCGATCGACATTGGCCGTTTAGACTAGCTGCAATATTTCTTTAATTTATTGACATCGGAAAACGCCCAATCCATTCGTCCATAGGATCCCAGCAAGCTCAGCTTTCAGGAGTGCTCGCTGTCTCCCTCTCATTTTTGATTTCTCTCATCAAGTCTGCCAACTGTTCTCACATCTTCAGAGAGATAATCTTAGTCTTCCTCCTTTCACTTATCAAGTTTTTCCCGGCTTTTTGGACATCTCCAAAGATTTTCAGAGATTTTTAAGGCTGTGAATCTGAGTTCTCCACACTGAGTAAATAGCACTTAATCCTCGGCCATTGTCAGTGTCAGTTAATTAGTTTGGACTTGATGTTGAATATTCTTTTTTATTCTTCATTGTGTGTCGGCCTATAGCAGAATGTTTTGGGCGGATGTTCAGCTCTATATAAGATGGAAAACCAGGCAAACAGTCTAATTACAAGATAAGACATTCTTCTAAACAGTCATGTTGCTAGCTATGGTGGGCTCCCTTTGTTTACTTACCCGTTTACAGAGCCTAGACTGTGTATTAACACCAGATTAACACAACAACCTCATGGACAGGTAGTGGATTGTGATGAAATATTCACTGATTTTGACTAGTGGTGATTTGGCTCCACCTTTAAGAAAAGTAAGGCCATGTTATGCTGTGTTTTTGAGAAACGACTTATGGACTGATGACACTTTATTTTCATTAAGGCCTTTGTTTGTATTCCTATATAATATGTTTGTGATATATCTCTGATCAGATCAATAGTTCTAACAGTTAGATTTATCAAACACTTAAAGGAGAAAGAAGTGATATTTTCTTGTTAATATACGTGTTAAATCTCTCTATATTCATACAGCAATCACTTAAACAGTTCATAACACAGGTCTATATCTATCTATCTATCTATCTATCTATCTATCTATCTATCTATCTATCTATCTATCTATCTATCTATCTATCTATCTATCTTAAACAGTATGCACAGTTCATAACACAGGTGTCCCAGTCGTTTTTATCCAATCAGGAGACAGAGTGCTATAAAGAGGCGGGGTCTCTGTGCCCGTGAACGATGACTCGCTGCTCTCCATCACGGCACTATCTGATGAAGACGGCTGTGTGTTCATGTGGTAGTGACATAGGGACGAGGGAGGGGACTGCTCTGTGTGTTCATGTGGTGGTGACGTAGGGACGAGGGAGGGGACTGCAGAGGCTGTGTGTTCATGTGGTGGTGACGTAGGGACGAGGGGGGGAGCTGTGGTCATGGTGGTGACGTAGGGACGAGGGAGGGGACTGGAGGGTGTGTTCATGTGGTGGTGACGTAGGGGCGAGGGAGGGGACTGCTCTGTGTGTTCATGTGGTAGTGACGTAGGGACGAGGGAGGGGACAGCTGTGTGTTCATGTGGTGGTGACGTAGGGACGAGGGAGGGGACAGCTGTGTGTTCATGTGGTGGTGACATAGGGACGAGGGAGGGGACTGCAGACGGCTGTGTGTTCATGTGGTGGTGACGTAAGGACGAGGGAGGGGACTGCTCTGTGTGTTCATTTGGTGGTGACGTAGGGACGAGGGAGGGGACTGCAGACGGCTGTGTGTTCATGTGGTGGTGACGTAGGGACGAGGGAGGGGACTGCAGACGGCTGTGTGTTCATGTGGTGGTGACGTAGGGATGAGGGAGGGGACTGCAGACGGCTGTGTGTTCATGTGGTGGTGACGTAGGGACGAGGGAGGGGACTGCTAACTGCTAGTCACTGACAGGAAGTTCGCTAAAAGAACCAAATCACTGACTGAACCTTTAAGACTTGACTTGACACTTAGACTCTTTCTGACTTTATTTTTTCATGTCTTTCAACTTATATATAATTCTTCAGCAAGAAACTATTCAAACTTCTAAATATTGCACATATTTCATATTTCAAAGCCTTTACACTGTGTGTATTCAACTGTTCAACTCATTTCATACTAATGAGACCTTTTCAAGTTTGTCCAAGCCTTCATACTCAGCTATCCAGTTTAGCGTTTTCAGCCTCCAGTATTAATTGTTTTAGTTACATTTATTACTCTCTGAATGCAGAAGATTGACTCATGCTTATGTTTAGTATTTACACATTAGGAACACACATGAAAACACTCCAATTTTCTATAATATAAAGTATGAAACGAAGACATTTCTCAATCAAATTTGTTTTTATTGATTAATTGAAAAGCAGGAAGTAGCAGAATAAGATTCAGAGCTCCAATATGTTATTAGCCGTTTAACATCTTATTAATACGACTTTGGTTTGATTTTAATTTGACAGATTAACACAGTGAACCAAACAGCGTTGATTCATTCTGGAATGGACAGTAATATAACTGTCAACAAATACATTTAATAGCTTTTTATATATCGAAGAAAAAGAGAAAAGAGGTTCAATAAACCATCACCAACATGATTTCACATCATTAGAACTGTTTGCACAGTCTGAGTATCACCTGGTTATCACAGACCACCTCCGTATTATATTAGGAGACCTCACCAGGTGAAACTAACTAGGGTGATGGATTCTTAACCTTTACTTATTAAAACAGATGTACTCAAGTTTGCCATCATTGCCTGCGTTGAGATTTTTTTGGATCACGGTGATGACAGCCTTTTTATAAGCTGGAACAGCATCTTCTTGGAGAAGCAGCAGGATGCCCTTGATGGGACTTTCTCCTTCCTCTTTCTTGTACCACAGGTACACTGTGTTGCCTGATGCTGTGCCCTCGTTGAGGTTCTGAATCACACACTCGTACTTCAGCTGCTGATATCGCTGATACTCTTGTTGATTGATGGAGACCTGCAGGTCAGTAAGTGCTCTCTTGGGGTTGGTGGTCTGACGGTACCAGGTGTAGATATCCTTTCCTCCTGCGTCCCTGTTGGTATCTTCATCCAGACGGATGTAACCTTCCTTGTATTTGTTAAGATCTAAACTGTAGTCATTAGTGGCGGTGACGTCACAGACGTAGGTTGGCTGCGTCCTCTTCACCAAGATGTGGATTGGGGGAGCTCCTGGGTCGTTGCGGTTCAGATCACAGGCCAGCTCCTCCCGGCCGTCAGCAAACATCAGGGCGTCTTCATCATAATTGATTGAGACGGTGATCTCCACGATGGGAGTATCGTACTCTCCAGAGCCTCTGAAGTACCACAGGTAGATCTGATCGCCTGCTCCAGCATTCAGATCTTTATCGATCTTGATGTAAGCTGCATCGATCAGGCCTTGGGCCATGGGCTGGCTGTATGTGAGTTGAAGCTTAGTGATTGGTTTCTTGGAGCTGTCTTTCTTGAACCAAAGAAATATTGGATCTCCTTTGGTTCCCTGGTTCAGATTAACAAAGATTTTCTGGAAACCCTGCTTTAGGAGATTCATTTCCTCAGCTGGAGTAGTGGACACTTTAAGGTCGGTGATGTAGTCGGCCATTGTGCGAACCTGTGAACAACAAAGAAGAGCATAAGTAAACAGAATGAACAAAGGAAGATGCATGACTATCAAGGCAAGACACAGCAGGAAAAGGCTTAAAAAATGTAAACATTTTTATTTCTATCTTTTTAACAACATCAAAAGATGTAATGGATTAAGATCTGGAATAGAAGAATATATTGTCCAGAGATAAATGTGAATTAATAATAATAAAAATATTCTGAAATACTTACGTGTGCTGAAGCTGACAGTGATTGACAGGCAGGAAGGTGAAGTCAACTGATGAGCTGAGTTCTGATGTTCCTACCCAGAGTCCGCTGCCTTTATACAGAGACCTGGTTGTTACATCACCACTTCTATGGAATTCTATGGTCAGTCCTTCCCACTTTCAACCTTTCAACAAAGTTAGGCAAGTTTGGCACCACTTCACAAGAAGTATGAATCCAGACAAAAAAGAGAAAAACATGAACACCCCCACACACACACACACACACACACAAAAAACACTCACTCACTGGCAACACTATGACTGAGAGATCGGCTTTATGAAACGCGCACATTATGTAAGTGATCACTGTATGAATAAAGAGCGATTTAACACTTATATTAACATAAATAAATCACTTACTTCACCTTTAAACAAGAATTTTTTTTACAAGCTGTTGCACTCTTTAACCTTCAACTCATATTCTATTTGATAAAATAAAGACAATAAATGCACTCCTATGTGTTGTAGTGTTTTACAGTATCTGCAGCTATTAATATGATGCTCATCATTTTCAAGTCATATTTTTCCGGCCTCATTTTGGATCATTTCCATCTGCACTGACTTCCAGGCCTAGACCAAGTTTTTATTTGTGTATTTCTTTTTCCCTTTTCTTGTGGACATATTATTTGAAGCAAATGAATTCATGAGAAAGAACTGTAAATGTTCATACTGATCTGTAGCTGCTTAGTCATCTTCGTTAGCTTATTTCACTTTTCTTCTTAAATTATTATTTGTTTTTTCTCTTTCTTTTTTTACTCTACTTTCATTCTTATCTTGTTTCCACTTTTCTTTACTCACTAAATGTTTCTTTGTGGTCATGTCAGAAACTGATAAATAAAAAGTGTTTAAAGTAAAGAAAGACCAAGCAAATCCCAGTTCACCTCTCAATACACTTTGCATTCCCATGAAATGTTACATGAAGAAATGCTCAGACAGTAATAAATCAATATAGTTTACTGCTTCAGTAATAGGCTACTGAACATAAAAAGGTGATTTATGGCTTTAGCTTCAACCGTAGGAACACTTCATAGGAACACGGGTGTGGGTGATTTTACGTTGTATTTTCAAACTCGTAATTATAAACTCGTTTTAGCTTCAAGCGGTTACTGAGAACACCAAACTAATTAAAACACACCCACGCTTACCCTCGTAATGTACTCCCGATTGACTTACACCCATGGTCCTCTGGGGTCATATTGACCCCAAACGGTTTGGTGTTTTTTTAAAGCCTAAAGTATAAATTGTCAATACATTTTGTGTTACACCTTTACTCTGACTTGAGTCCAACCCATTACCACAAATATTTCCCTTGGTTTTGGAATTTTAGGCCAACGGACCTTGTTTACATAAAAATATACAATTTTTTCGATTTAAAATTAAATTAAAAAAAAAAAAAAAAAATCCTTAACATGATTTTGACTCTATGACTCATTAGAGAGTGGCTTATGTCAAAGGTTAGTGAAAAAACTGTTTTTGAATCACTTAGATTTTTTGAATAGGAGCAAATACAAACACCCATGGTCCTCTGGGGTCATATTGACCCCGCCCGGTTCGGCTGTTTTTTAAAGCCTATAAAGTATAAATTATCAATTAATTTTGTGTTACAACTTTAGTCTGACTTGAGTCCAACCCATAACCACAAATATTTCCATTAGTTTTTGAATTTAGGGCCAACAGACCTTGTTTATATAAAAGTATGCATTTTTTGATTTAGACAGTCAAACCAGGCAGGGTCAGTTCTCGCCTGGTTTGACTGTTTCTAAGGCAAAAAACATAAATAATCACTAACCTCAGTCCTTCAGATTTTTACTCAACTTTATCCTCACTCTTTACCTGACATATTTAACATTACAACACAACATTACAACACGTAACATTTTTCAAAATTTACTTTTTAGAAGTGAGTCACCCTCGATGTGTCCCTCAGTTGCATGCGAGGCAGGTAGTTATGGAGTGATCTTTGCTGATTCACTTCATTGCATTTTGTTGAACTTGGTTCAAAATGAGCTCACAAGCCTCTAAGGTAAAGCCTGCTGCCTACGGATCATGCTGCCTGTCTCAGACTAAGGTTTGAAATGGTGCAGAGTCTGCCAGAAACGATCTGTTTATGTGTTTTGTTTTCTAAACCATTGCTTGACCCCACACATCAAAGGCACAGGTGTTGGGTCTGTCTGTGTGTGTCTGTGTGTGTTTTTTTTGGGGGGGAGTGCTCAGTGTGCGTGTGTGTGTGTGTGTGTGTGTGTGCACTCGTGGGTGTGTGCTCATGTACAGGTATGTGCATGTGTGGGTGTGTGTGTGTGTGTGTTGCTGTGTGTGGGTGTGTGTGTGTGTCTGTGTTGTGTGTGTGGGTGGGTGGGTCTGTGTGTGTGTGTGTGTGTGTGTGTGTGTATATGTGTGTGTGTGTGCGTGTAGGTGTGTGTGTGAGTGTGTGTGTGTGTATGTGTGTGTGGATGTCGTTAGAAGAAGGGGGGGGCGGATATTTCATCTGTTAGAAGCAGTATAGTGTGACATTTTGCCCCATTGCACCATTGTGTGCTGCGGGGTCATATTGACCCCAGAGTACAACAGGTGTTATAAAATTAAATAAAAAACCCATAATTTGATCAAAACACTTCAAATTTATATGAATCATCAAAAGCATAGTATTGAACAACCCCGTTCATTTTCAGACCATTTGGTGAATGAAAAACATATTTTCACGCAAAAAGAAATGTCTTGTGGGGTCAAATTGACCCCAGTACAATAGGAGGGTTTAAACCTTTCACAACAAATGATTTCTATTGCGAAATGTTTTACTCTGTATTGGATGCAGTTAGAATAACTGAGATCAGCCCGGATGCTACATCCATTTTATATTCAGTCTATGATTCTCAAATATGAATGCCGTTAAAACTAATAGTCGTGCATCCCTCACTGCTGCTCCTCTGTGACGAGTCGTGTTTTCACTGCTCTTTCTAAATCAATCAAATGCCATTTCTCTCATTAGAGCAGATTCTGCCAAGAGGGTCACTGCATGTTAACACTAACAGTCAGCCTATGTTCATTAAACAAGGATTTTTTTATAAGCTGTTGCAATCTGAGTTAACCTTCAACTCATATTCTATTTGATAAAATAAAGACAATAAATGCACTCCTATGTGTTGTAGTGTGTTACAGTATCTGCAGCTATTAATATGATGCTCATCATTTTCAAGACATTTTTCCGGCCTCATTTTGGATCATTTCCATTAACTTGGTCTAGGCCTAGAAGTCAGTGCATCTGCACTAACATTAAATAACCTCAAAACATATTTACCATGTTAGTGTCAGGGCAGCAGTTTGTAAGAAGATCAGCTCCAAGCGTGGTTGTGTGTTCTGCAGCATTGATGTTAGAGGCTGGGGACAGCAATGAGCTGTGTAGTAGTCTGAATTAGAAAGAAAGAGATGTGTGTGAGAGGGAGCGTCACTGTTTAGACACAATTTAAAAAAGTAAAGTAATGTTATGGTGAGAGCACATAAGGTATCAACAACCCATAACGACATATTGTAACAAATTGCTAAGTGGATAATGTAATAACATTTTGCACATAATGTTCCAACTTATTACATTGTGGTTCACCTGTTACATTATGAAGTAAGCGAAATATTTTTTTCTAATAGTGTAATTGAATTATTACATTATAAAGCAAACAAATGTATGGATTAAAGGGGTAATTGTACAATGTTAAGTGTAGTATGTATTAAAAGTCATGGCTCAAAGTGTGCATACAGAAAAACACATTGGTTTTAGGTCATTCTTCTGGTCGAAAACAAAAATTTTATTCTGTTTCACGGTTGACACATGTAACTTTCAATGTTTAGGAAACAAACATTACATTTTAAACTGTTTACTATCATCTGTGCAGGTGAATTGTTAATTGTTTTCATTAAGACAGTAATCTGATATTTTGTCACAATATTTAGTGAGGCCTCAGTTCAAATATGTGCACACACACAGGCATTTGTGTATGACAACTTTCAGCAGAGAATTTCAGGAAAAGCTATATTGAAAAGTGCTTTTAATGCATACAGCACTTGTTTTATCCATACCTGATTTCAATGTAAGGAAAGCAGTACACTATTGCTTGCTTTGTAATGTAAATAGTGAGCCAAAATGTAATTGGTGGATGCACCCAAATTAGAGGGATTTTCTGTGCATTTCTGTTGTTAGGAAGGCCTTATGACATATATATGATATATTCAGAGAGTATCAGAGATGTGATGTAGGCATTTTCTACATGTATTCAGAGCACAGGCCTCATTACACATTTAACCCTGTTAAAAAAACCATGCAGACTTACCTCCTACATACTACTTCGGGAAGCAGCAAATGGGTGTGTGTGTGTGGGGGGGGGGGTGTGGGTAGCAGCAACTGTAGGAAAATGTGGCAGCAACTTTGGATTAGTTGAAAAGTCAAATGAAATCAGTTTTTCTTAATATAGCAATATCAGCCATTTGCCTCAGCAGGCTTCACAGTCCGTAAACAACAATATGACAGACACCCCCTGCCCTTAGACCTTTAGCTCATCTGAGGAAAAACTCCCTGCAAAATAGATGTCACTTGTACAGAACGAAAATAATTATAACAGACAGCTGCTTCTGAAACTGAAAAACAGTGTGCATTTACAGAAGCAACATGTAAATAAATAGCAACAATGGGCAAAGCAAGAAATGGTAGGTTAACTGTCACAACAGCTAATAAGGCAGCAACCTAACTACAGTGAATTAAAGCAGGGCTTGTGTGTTGGAGACATAGATAGTATATTGGAGACGGAAATGGGGGGAGTTCAAAGCAGTATTGCTGTAGGCCAGGAGTGAGACAGAAGTAATAGGCTACAAATGACCGACGCTGAAGGAGGAGAGTCATTTAAAATATAGAAGAAATACAAATCACCGACTCTTTAAAAAATTAAACATTCCTGGGCAGCGGGGGAGTGTGACTTTCCGACTTTAAAGGAGCAGTGTGTAATATGACATCATCAAGAAAGTTCTACAAAGTTCTAGAATGCAACGCTCCCTGGGTAACCCCACCCCTTTAGAATAATAACAGAAGCTACAGTGGCCTTCAAGGACAAGAACAATTCTACATTTTAAACAATGCACCTGAGGACATTCCAACTATGACACTTTCAAGATGGCGGCACTAGGCCTTGGTCCAAAATATGCAGAAATATGGACATATATGAGACCCTTTCTAAGGGAAAAAATAATAATAAAAAAAAAAAAATTCAGCTATTATGCACCAAATTAAATGTACTTATGGATATTATAATTATTTTCTACAAAATCTGCTAGGAAATAAAACCCAAAATTCTACACACTGCAGGTTTAAAAAATTAAACAGTTTTGGGGAGCGGGGAGTGTGGGGGAGGGGGCATATAACGCGCCCTCCCCTACAACAGGATAATACTAATATGACTGAGGAGAGTCATTTTAAAATAAATAAAAAGTTGAGCAGCAAAGTGTAGCCTATAGCCAGCTCTTACCTGAGACAGTGCAGCGGCTGGGCCGTTATCTTGCTTCTTCTGAGCGGCAGCTGCGTATACAGCGGCAGGTGAGGGAAGCCGGCAGGTAGAAGTTGTGTCACGGGTCGCCCCGATGCATTTGCCGAGTCCCCCTCCCCCCCATATGCGCACTGCGCCCCCCGCGCATTTGCCGAGTCCCAATACCCCCCCCCACACACACACACACACACACACATATACATTTGCGCACATGCGCACTGCGCCCCCCTGACCCCCCGCGCATTGAGTAAGTCTTGCAAGTCCTACCGACACGGCTGCTATTATAGTAATATGATGCTCATCATTTTCAAGTCATATTTTTCCGGCCTCATTTTGGATAATTTCCATCTGCACTGACTTCCAGGCCTAGACCAAGTTTTTATTTGTGTATTTCTTTTTCCCTTTTCTTGTGGACATATTATTTGAAGAAATGAATTCATGAGAAAGAACTGTAAATGTTCATACTGATCTGTAGCTGCTTAGTCATCTTCGTTAGCTTATTTCACTTTTTTTTCTTCTTAAATTATAATTTGTTTTTTCTGCATTCCCATGAAATGTTTCTACAAGAAGAAATACTCAGACAGTAATCAATCAATATAGTTTACTGCTTCAGTAATAGGCTACTGAACATAAAAAGGTGATTTATGGCTTTAGCTTCAAACGTAGGAACACTTCATAGGAACACGGGTGTGGGTGATTTTCCGTTGTATTTTCAAACTCGTAATTATAAACTCGTTTTAGCTTCAAGCGGTTACTGAGAACACCAAACTAATTAAAACACACACACGCATGATAGTTAACACTAACAGTCAGCCTTTGTTAATTGAAGCTGCAGACAAACACCATGTCCGATTCCGAGGTGATTAAACATTAGTAATCTTCATTTTAATGACAGACATACCATGTATGTTAGCTTAAAATCATTGTAAGTGTTCTGGTAGGCCAAACAAAAGTAGCTGTAACAGCCAGGCAAGATAGCAAACTAATTGTAACAGAGCGGAGAGGTGTGTGTCTCCTACTATCTATGCTGCTGCTCTGACCGCAGCTGGGAGGGGCTGCTCGGGGCTGCTGCGCGAGGAGCGGGCTGTGTGTCAGTGCTCCCGCTGCTCGTTGAGAAGAGGTGATACTTGCTTTGGCGAAAAAAGTCACCAATAACACCAGAAAAAAAGCTAGATTTGTCGCTTGTCGCTGTTTTGAAAAAAAAAGTCGCCAGGGGGGCTGAAAAGTCACTAAATATAGCGACAAAATCGCTTTGAGTTGAATGAAATTCGAAAAAATCTTCAAAGATGGAGCCCTTTGTTAATATCATTGCTTGGCAGAGTTGCCATCATTAAGATGAATGTCTTACCCAGACTATTATATCCATTGCAGATGCTACCCAATTATATTCCAGTTAAGTTTTTTAAATCACTACATAGTTTGATAAGTAAATTTGTATGGAAGGGCAATCGCCCAAGATTTAAATTGGAGAAACTGCAGTTACCAAGGGACAAAGGGGGGGTTAGCACTGCCAAATATAATGTATTATCATTGGGCCTCACAAATAAGATATATTACTGAATGGTTAAATAATGATGCTAGTTCCACATTTCTGGATTTGGAAAATATTGGATGTGAACCTGTACTGTCGGATATGCCCTTTATAAATATTGCAATTTCACTACAGGGAATAAAAGATAATTTTATTGTTCGAAATACCCTTAAAACATGGAATCAAGTACGTAGACACTTTGGGATTAAAAATCAACTCTCTATTCTGGCGCCTATTGTTTGCAATCCTGATTTTGAATTGTCATGTTTAGATGTGGGTTTTAAAACATTGAATGATGCTGGTATCTTTCGAATACAAGATCTCTTCTCAGATGGGACTTTAAAATCTTTCTCTCAACTCAGGACTGAATTCGATCTCCCTCAAACACAATTTTTTCGTTATTTACAGCTTAGGAGCTATATTCATTCTATACCAACATATATGAGTGGCTTGAATATCAATCCGCTTGAAAAGACGCTATTAAAGGCCTCTTCTCTAAATAAGAAAGTTTTAAGTTATATTTACTCTCAAATGTTTGTCAACATCCCTACGATTAATAGTAAAATTTCCTGGGGTGAAGATTTTGGATTCCATCTGGATGAGGGGATGTGGAAGAAGATCTTGTTGAATGCAAAGAATGTTACTTGTTCTAATAAATCCTATGAGACTCAATATAAGATTATCCACAGACTGCATGTTACGCCTGTTATTCGATGCAAATATGACCCTATGTGCTCATCATCAGTGTTGGGAATAACGCCGTTTAAAATAACGGCGTTAGGTAACGCCGTTCTTTTTTCAGTAACGGGGTAATCTAACTAATTACTTTTTCCGTCGTTACAACGCCGTTATCGTTACTGAACGTTAAATGTGGTGCGTTACTATTGATTGAATAAACAGTGTAATCCGAACGCACCCCTGGCTCCATACTACACAAACTGCTAGTGAGGAGACCGGTGTGTTTTAAGTTGTGTTTTATTCAGTGTGGATGACATTATAACTGTCAGTTAGCGCCGTCACGTCAGTCAGCCGGAGCGCCTGTTTAGTGAAGTTTCTTTTTCTTTCTCTCTCTGCTGTGTGAGCGTGCACGTTGCCGCAGTAACCACCTATCAATCCACGGTTGAAACGTGCTTTCCCTGAGTTTGTTTGCATCGCCCTTGTGAGTAAGTGCACGGAGTTTCCCGATCTCTATAAATTATAATTTATGCACGTTATTAAACGGCCGCGATTCGCCGGTTGCAACAGCTGTTTAGCGTGTCATCACGAGCCGAATATTGCTATTGTTCTTTTCCTGGGATCTGTATGCTGCTGTGCATGTTAAAGAAGGAAATAAACAGCGGATAAATCCTTACTCCTCCTCTCATCGTCTCATGCTTCATAGTCTGACGTTTTTGGCCTTAAGTGGTGTGTTAGCCGACACCCCTGAAGTGAATCCAGTGATATAGGCTAGGAGATCAGCACGGTACATTCAGCAGTTTCTTTTACTACCTTTGTTGAGAACAAAATACTTGAAGTGCAGGATAAACCTCTTGATGTCTGTTGATGTGCAATAAATATTGAAGGTTGTGTACCCTACAAGTAGGCCTAGCTCTACTTGTCTGTTCTACTCATTTCAACTAACTTGTGAAAACTGCTCAGAAAAATCCAAATTTGTTGACATATAGCAACTTTTTTCTTTTTACAGTATAGGCTAACGCAAATAGTTACTTTCCCTGGTAACTAGTTACTTCTATTATAAAGTAATTCAGTTACTAACTCAGTTACTTTTTGGAACATGTAGTGAGTAACTATAACTAATTACTTTTTTAAAGTAACGTTCCCAACACTGCTCATCATTATGTGTGAAATGTAAAAGTAGTTCTGGCACTTATGGACATCTAATGTGGTCATGTCCGAAAATATCAAGTTTCTGGCTATCGGTTCAAAATGAGATTAAGAACATTTTTAAGTCTGATATTCCACTAAACCCATATCATTTTGTTTTGGGACTGGATGCAAATTGTGAGCGTAGATACAGGTACATTCTTAGAGTGGCTTTGTATGCTGCACGCCTCACAATACTACATAAATGGTTAGATGAAGATCCTCCTAATATTACAATGTGGTATGAAAAATGTATGTCCATCTTGCCATTGGAGAGACTGTCACATGTGGTGCGAAATACGCTTGATGTATTTGTAGGAGAATGGTCCCCATTGGAATTGTACCTGGGGGAGGAATGGTCTAGAGTGATGTGTATAGGGGTATGCATTTGAGGAGAGACTGGAGAGCCACACGAGATATTTGATTTGGCACTGCATCAACATGTTATATTTTAGCTTATGTTATTTTTATTTCTTTTTGTGACTGTCTGTTTGTGTCTTGTGGTCTACATGTCTGTGTCACTTTGTGGTTCCTTGTGTTGTCTCACATAAAAAAAATTAATAAAATAAAAAGAATTAGAAAAGTCACTAAATATAGCGACAAAATCGCACTGAGCACAGGACGAGGGATATAGGGCCAGCGGACATCCTGCTGCTAGCGGCAGGCAGCCTAGGGGCAGAGGAAGGGGACGAGGTCGCGGTCGGAGAGGTCTTGACGTGGTATCCTGGGAATGGTAAATTGAGGGTTCGTTTGTGAAGACATTGCTACTCGCTGTCCGCCGTAGTAGCCTAGTACCAAACTAGCTAGTGTCAGACTGCTAGGGTCGTGAACGCTCACGCAACTGACGCATCAACGTCGTTGCCAAGGTCCCACAGCCAATAAGAACGGAGAATCTGACCTCGCTCTGATTGGTCAAAATTAACATGAGCGGTGGCAATTTTGGGGGAAAGCACACAGAGGCAGGGGGGAGCAAAGTGATAAAAACATATTTTCAGACCACTTCACCTACATATAGCTGAATGGCTATTATGACAGTTTTGCCAAATATTACAGTAAAAAAACTCTCAACTGCAGCTTTAAGGTTCAGTAAGCAGAATGGTCAGTTTAGAAAAACGGGACGGGTGGCAACACTATGACTGAGAGATCGGCTTTATGAAACGCACACATTATGTAAGTGATCACTGTACGAATAAAGAGCGGTTTAACACTTATATTAACATATATAAATCACTTACTTCACCTTTAAACAAGGATTTTTTTTTATAAGCTGTTGCACTCTGAGTTAACCTTCAACTCATATTGTATTTGATAAAATAAAGACAATAAGTGACGTCCCATACAGACGCACTACATTCAGACAAACTGTCCTGTCAGTCAAAGGAACTAAATATTGGAATACTCTCCCACTCACAATAAGAGACTCACAACATGATTCAACCTTCAAAACACCTCAAACAGTGGACAAAAGAAAACCAAGTCTGTGACCACCTTTAAACTCTTTTATTTTCTTGTGTTATTTGTGCCTTTGTATATGTATTCTTTTTTTAACCTGTATTTCTCTGCATGCCAGGGACAACAGATGAAATCTAGCATTTTTGCTAAAATCTGGCATTTTTACAGCTGTAAATGTTACAGCTGTTCATGAATATGCACTGTCCCTAATAAATAAATAAATAAATAAATAATAATATTAAAACTCCTCTGTGTTGTAGTGTGTTACAGTATCTGCAGCTATTAATATGATGCTCTTCATTTTTAAGTCATATTTTTCCCCGACTCATTTTGGATCATTTCCATTAACCGGTCCCAGTTCAAAACTAATTGAGTGTGTCCATATGTCGGCGCATCTGCACTGACTTCTAGGCCTAGACCAAGTTTTTATTTGTGTATTCCTTTTTTTCTTTTTTTGTGGACACATTATTTGAAGCAAATGAATTCATGAGAAAGAACTGTAAATGTTCATACTGATCTGTAGCTGCTTAGTAATCTTCGTTAGCTTATTTAACTTTTTTTTCTTCTTAAATTATAATTTGTTTTTTCTGCATTCCCATGAAATGTTTCTACAAGAAGAAATACTCAGTAATCAATCAATATAGTTTACTGCTTCAGTAATAGGCTACTGAACATAAAAAGGTGATTTATGGCTTTAGCTTCAAACGTAGGAACACTTCATAGGAACACGGGTGTGGGTGATTTTCCGTTGTATTTTCAAACTCGTAATTATAAACTCGTTTTAGCTTCAAGCGGTTACTGAGAACACCAAACTAATTAAAACACACACACGCATGATAGTTAACACTAACAGTCAGCCTTTGTTAATTAAAGCTGCAGACAAACACCATGTCCGATTCCGAGGTGATTAAACATTAGTAATCTTCATTTTAATCACAGACATACCATGTATGTTAGCTTAAAATCATTGTAAGTGTTCTGGTAGGCCAAACAAAAGTAGCTGTAAAGCTGGGAACACACCGCACTGGCCGCGCAGCGAGATTACATACAAAGTCAATGTACTAGCGCGTGGCCGCGCGTCCACCCAATAATCGGCGGCCGGCGGCGGGGGCTTGCGCGGTGCGTGGCCGCGCCTCATGAGAGGCGCGTGAATCGGGAGCGCGGCCATTAGCGGCGCATAGAAATTGTGTCATCGAAGGAGCGTGAATCGAAGGCTTGTGCGGCGAACACGGCGCTGCAGAAAAAGATGAAAATTTTCATCTTTTTCTGCAGCGCCGCCGGGCGCCGCGCCTCCACAGCCAATCAGCGTTGAGATTGCCCAGTGGCGGTGGTCTGCAAGACGAGGTGGGCGTGTGGAGTGAGGACATTGGGCTTCCAATACATTCTGCAAATATGTGTATTTTGCATCTGTTTAGCTGTTGGTTGTACTTTAGCCAAGGTAGCGCCGGTTAGCATAGTGAAACTCACCCAGCTGTGTGCTGTTCCTGAGGATAATATGAACCCAAAGTTGACGGCAGTGTCCGTGTGGAATTCCAATATAGTACAGCGACGCACCGGTGTTGTCCTCCGTCAGCCGGCACACTTTCACTTTCAGGTAGGCTGATGTCTGCCTTTATTTGTGCCGCTGAGCACACACTGCTGGTGTTAATGTGTTTAGTATGTTGCTGAATTGCTGTTAATGTGTATTTGCGATCGGGGTGCGTGTTCAGGCTGTTTTAATGATATTTGTGACATGACTGCCGCTGGTTACACAGTGAACCTACATCTGTATGTTTTGGCACAGCTGGACCATGTTATTGTTGTTGTTGCACCGTAAGTGTGACGGGTCTGATCTCGGCGTCGGCGTCAGGAATATATGGCCCAATATGACCAAGCGGCGAGCCTCCTGCGGTCACGCGGCCAACCGCCACAGGCGGCCAATGCGGTGTGTTCCCGGCTTAACAGCCAGGCAAGATAGCAAACTAAAGCCGGGAACACACCGCATTGGCCGCCTGCGGCGGTTGGCGCGTGACCGCAGGAGGCTCGCCGCTTGATCATATTGGGCCATATATTCCTGACGCCGACGCCGAGATCAGACCCGTCACACTTACGGTGCAACAACAACAATAACATGGTCCAGCTGTGCCAAAAAATACAGATGTAGGTTCACTGTGTAACCAGCGGCAGTCTTGTCACAAATATCATTAAAACAGCATGAACACGCACCCCGATCGCAAATACACATTAACAGCAATTCAGCAACATACTAAACACATTAACACCAGCAGTGTGTGCTCAGCGGCACAAATAAAGGCAGACATCAGCCTACCTGAAAGTGAAAGTGTGCCGGCTGACGGAGGACAACACCGGTGCTTCGCTGTACTAGCCTATATGGAATTCCACACGGACACCGCCGTCAAGTTTGGGTTCATATTATCCTCAGGAGCAGCACACAGCTGGGTGAGTTTCACTATGCTAACCGGCGCTACCTTGG
The DNA here is from genome assembly GCA_026929865.2 of Hyperoplus lanceolatus. NCBI lineage: Eukaryota > Metazoa > Chordata > Actinopteri > Uranoscopiformes > Ammodytidae > Hyperoplus > Hyperoplus lanceolatus. The sequence continues at coordinate 24,258,739 of CM049416.1, forward strand.
CTAAAGTACAACAAACAGCTAAACAGATGCAAAATACACATATTTGCAGAATGTATTGGAAGCCCAATGTCCTCACTCCACACGCCCACCTCGTCTTGCAGACCACCGCCACTGGGCAATCTCAACGCTGATTGGCTGTGGAGGCGCGGCGCCGGCGGCGCTGCAGAAAAAAGATGAAAATTTTCATCTTTTTCTGCGGCGCCGTTCGCCGCATGCCTTCGATTCACGCTCCTTCGATGACACAATTTCTATGCGCTGCTAATGGCCGCGCTCCCGATTCACGCGCCCCTCTGAGGGGGGCCACGCGCCGCCAAGCCCCCCCCGCCGCCGGCCGCTGGACGCCGATTATTGGGTGGACGCGGCCACGCGCTAGTACATTGACTTTGTATGTAATCTCGCCGCGCGGCCAGTGCGGTGTGTTCCCAGCTTAATTGTAACAGAGCGGAGAGGTGTGTGTCTCCTACTATCTATGCTGCTGCTCTGACCGCAACTGGGAGGGGCTACTCGTGGCTGCAGTGCGAGGAGCGGGCTGTGTGTCAGTGCTCCCGCTGCTCGTTGAGAAGAGGTGATACTTGCTTTGTCCTCTTCATAGAGGCTCTCCATCCCCGGGGGGTCTGGAGGGAGGAGGAACTCTCCCAGGGCATCGGCCAGAGCAGAGCCCGGTTGAACCTGACAGTCTGCAGGTCTGGAGGGTGGATGATACTGGAATGACATGGACCTCTCAGATGCCCCACTCTCTGGTATAATGCCAAGACCTGAAAGCCAAGCCAAAGTAGTGTTGACTCGTTGACCAATGTGGCTATTGTCCTAAAATCATAATTTGAGTGACAAGGGTTGCACATCTATTTCCGCCGAATCCCTGCATTGGATAAGCAAAGTGACATCATGGAAAACAAAAACAAAAATAAAAAATCCAAACAGGTCCACAAAGCCTGAACGTATATACTGTATACATGGGGCAGATGTATCTGGAAATTGTTCCCAGTCTTCTTGACCCATTTAACGCTAGTGCCTTGGACGATTTGGATGATTTTAGTCTGGTTTTTCCCTATTGCCAGATGATGTCTGATTTTAATGCGAGTTATAATGTGGCATAAGAGTAAGCAGACCTTCCTGTACCACGGTGGACCAGTGTGTCTTAACACATCTAAATGTTTACGTTTTTGTACTTTTTCCAAATGGCTACACATGAATGCAATCATTGGTAAAGCTTTGTTTAGGCTCTGGTAAAATACTCTGTTGCTAGCCTCAAAAGATGACACAGGAGCTATGCCCACACACTGAGGCTTTTAAGTTCAAACACATTGCATCTTGCAGTATCCTCTGAATTCAGATTTGTTTTAATGGCTTATATACCGAAAGAGGTGTCGCAAGAGGAGAGTGTCCTATCCATAAAGTGATTATGGCCATTCGATTGTCCCTGTGTCCTTTGAAGGGTGCTATCGATGTTTTACATGTGTTCCTGGTCAAAGATTTTAGTATCAAACTCATTCATCAATTGAAAAAAACAATGGACCAAAAATAAAAGGAAATTTTAAGTTGCACGACCATGTGCCACAAAATTCTTGCACCGGGGGACACTGGTGGACAAGCAAACCCCAATCCCAAGCAAAAAACAATCAAATGGGTGTGCTGGTTGGATTGTTAGTTGCAAAACATTACAAAATGTAGTTCTTTCAGACACTTCGCAATTAGCCTGGTCCAACCAGACCATCGTACTTCATTTAATTTGTACAGAAGGTCTGGAACTGCTGTAATTGGCAAACGTTTACTCACTTGGAGGCGGGTGTCTGTTGAAGTTTAAAACTATTGGATCTGCCCAGTGCCACTCTGGATCAGCCAACCAATTGCATAACATTTGGTCGTGATGTATGTCATGTGCCGGCTTCTGACGGTGCGTCCCAGTTGTACAGGGAACTCGGAAATTTCCGACTTCACTACATATTGTAGTCTATGGATCTACCGGTACCTGACAATGGTAACTTGCTAGAGCCTAACGTGTTGTTATTTGGATGAGAAAGGTTACCGGCGTCCATACTTTCCCGAGCAGATGCACTGGAACACAGACAGGTCGGAACTCGGAACTACCAAGTCGGAAATTTGCGAATCCGAGTATAAAGGAACGCCGCATTCAACTGAAACTGGCGACGTCATCGTTCTCAGCCACTCGCTCTGTTCGCTGATTGGACCGCCAAAAGTCTGGCTGGAGAAGGAACTCATAAATACACTTCAGCCCCAGACTGACTACTGAAGTGAAATGAAAATTGAGCAGAAGTAGGCAGGCGGGCAGTGCCAGGCTACTTCGCATTCCTACAAGAATCTAATTTAAAGCTTAAAGCCTTAGATCAATGTGCTGAAAGTTAAAGCATTCCTGTCAATGCCCCAAAGTATAATGTCATATCACACAGGAGCCAGAGAAAGATCCGCCGTTTCTGTGATCACACACCTGTTGGTTTGTTGTTCCGTGATTCCAGGTTGGGACTGAAGAATGGAGCTGCGAGGGGCCACTCTGTGCCGTAACAATGACTTTCAGGAGCCTGCTCCCGGTCCCAATCCTGGAAACGATGAGACTGGATCTGCTCCAGGAGACGCTGCTTGCTCCGCTTCACCTGGTTGGCATGTTCTCTGTGAGGGGACGGATGATTCATATGACCAGATTCAACAACCTTGTTTCCATTAGTAGCACGAAGAGACACGACAAAGCCACTTCCCACTTAGGAATGTTAAAATACTCACAGCATGGCACTGTTGCAAGGGTACGGTGAGCCAATGTTGTTCGCTTGAATCCCACTCTCCACTGTCTTTAACAGCTGTTTTATGGTAGACCTACAATGCAGAACACTGTATTTTGTCAGGTTCAACCTGTGATTTTATGTCTTGGTGTACCTCTTAAAGGTGCACTATGCAGTTTCAGAGGAGGGGGATTTGTTTACATTTGAAGAGCCTGCAGTTAATTTACTAAACATATTTACTCTACATGTATATTAGTATTGAATAATTATATCGTCATAAATCAAAACAAAATTATTTTGAGGCACCTGGAACCAACTGTAAGACTAGAATGTGTTTGCAAACAAAACTGCGGGTCCTGCTGCTGTAAACAACATCAGTGAAACAGTAACTTTTCCGCTGTTCCAGGGATCCAATTTCACTGAGCCAAGTTTGTTTATTCTGTTATAAGAATATACCTTAGAAAATTAGAACTGTTCTGACACACCCGAAGTTACATAGTGCACCTTTAAGCATTTGTGTGATGTGTTTTTTGGTGTGGGGTTGTCCTGACCTCGTCACCTCCTTGCGTTTGTGCAGCAGGAGCTCTTGGTTGTGCTGCAGTAGGTGGTGGTACTGAGCTGTGAAGGACCTGAACTGCTGGATACACACCAGGAGAAGGTAGTAGTCTGGGTGCTCTGCGTCTGTCTGCCTCAACAGGCCCTGCATGCACATGGAAATATAACTTACTACTACTATTCTATCACTTCTGAATTCCTGTCAAAGTAAACAGCGTTACTGAGATATTACACAGGTGTGTGTGTGTGTGTGTGTGTGTGTGTGTTTGCGTGTGTGTGTGTGTGTGTGTGTGTGTGTGTGTGTGTGTGTGTGTGTGTGTGTTTGCGTGTGTGCATGTGTGTGTTAATGTAACCTGTAGCAGCAGCAGGTACTCAGGGATCCTCTGAACTGGCTGGAGGAGCAGAGTGTGGAGGGAGGGTTTGGATTCGTCACCTGTTATGTCACTCTAATGGGAGCACCGTTTGGCCAATCAGAGGAACGGGGCAGCATAGGTCAACAAGAATGGAAGGACAATACCAAAACTCAGTACAGCAGCAGGTATAAGCAATAACATTTTTCAGCTGTATCTAAACAGTAGCTATTGTACACAAACAGTGCTTCAACATTAGCTTTTTTGGATAATCAGCCACAACGGCTTCTAGATATTTAAGTTACCCGCCACTCAAGTATTTCTGAGAATATTAAATATTTATTAATCTATCAAGAGTTGTCTTGGAATCACAGGATTGTGTTGTTCTCTGGTATTAGTCACACTAAAAGAAAATTTAGATTGTGTATGTTGTGCTTTCTGAAAAATTATGCTTTTACCTTCTCACCTTTACTCATTATCACATCCGGTGCTGCCTGCCCTGTCATTTATTATTGTTAAATGCCATGCTTGTCTTGCCTTAACCTTTCATATGATATCATACATAGCCTGTGACGTCATGCCACCTTCTTTTGTGTTACCTCCAGCAGGGCAGAAGATTTAATGGAGCTGGAGGCAAGCATGGTGACAACCGACAGACAGTCCGGAAGCTCCTTCAGGTAGGACACATAAAAGTCCAAGAAATCACTCTATAGGAAGACAGAAAAAAGACACTGTTTGGGTTTGCATTTACTGTATGTGTTTTTGCAAAATCCTCACACATTATCCAGTCTCCTCTGTTCACTGATTGGACCTCAGAAAGCAAGTCATGTGTGTATGCGCACTTTGACGATTGTATACAAGTTACCTTGATCTAAGTGTACAGCTGTTCATTGATATATTTTGGGTTATGTTTTCAGAAACCTCACCAGCACAGTCTTTAATTTGTATTCCTTCCTGCAATTCACATTGAATATAAGCACATGCAAAACAATAACAGAAATTATATATAAAAGAATCAACCTTCCATTTTCACAGTTATCTGTTCAGTAATAACAGGAATCACTGCTGCCTTTGTACTATCATTCATCTGTATTCCAGCTCTCAACATGGCTCCGCTGGAATTTGACATTTCATTTAATTTCCGTGATGGCTGCCAAAGCGACTCAAATTCATTATAAATGGGCAGTCACAGGACCAAACCTTCTGACCCCTCTGCATTAAGTAGTCTGGGACAGCACTGTCAGGTTTCACATTTATAAGCAAGTAAACTGGAGGTCCAGATAATTTGCATATCGTGATGTGGTTGTTAAAATATCTACAGAATTACCCGTTACAGCATTCATTTCAGGAGATGTTCATGCCTGGATGTTGTTGGGACTGTGAGAGTTAATCTACAGTAGTTCAATGGTGTGGTTATTTTTGAGGCCTTTTTGGTGGTGGTGTATTGAATTGCAACATAACAAAGCATTCCTTTGTGACTAATACATTGTATTGGTTAAATAGGCTATATTTTGTTTATTTTATCAAATTAGCCTGTCAACAGACATTGGTGCGGCAAATCAAGCTATCACATACTCTATGGCCCACTGTTTCGCAACGTGACAACTACTCATTTTTTGAGTTAAAGAAATACAGTAAAAAAGTTCAGACAAATGACAAAAAAAAAATAAAAAATCTAGGTTTGTTGTTTACCTCTTTGCTGGTCAGCCTCATGAACACATCCCCCATGATGCCTTGCCACTGAGACTTGAGCACACGCTCCTGAAGAGTATGAAGGAGCTCAAGGTGCTGCTGGATCAGAAACCTCAGAGAGCTGGGAAACGGTCTGAAGACAAAAAAGATAGGAGTTTGTACAATTGGAGGTGTAAAATGACAAGATAAGATGGAGGAGGGATGTTTTATTTATGTTGCACCCTCTGGAAATATAGCAATACTGTACTTGAATTTTTTGTCTATACATCAACTTATTTGTTTGAAAGACAAAGAGAAGTAAGGATCTATTTTCAGCTTCCAGAACTTGTTCTGATACAGAAATGATTACTGCAGGAGCTACACATTGGCTTTAATAGAATATACTTAAGTAAGTGCAAGCATTGATGGTTGTGCTGTCCTGTAATATACCATTCATTCTGGCAATTATTGTGCCATGGTATGTGACAAACATTTAACTGCAGGTAAATCAGGTTAAAACAAATGCAATCATTTACTAAAACCATTGGACCCAGTTCGATGTTTTCACCTTGTCATTGGTGCTTCTGCTCATTGGGAACATGTGTGCGGAGGCTAAGCAGTGATTACATTAGCGAGCTGTGTAGGGACTTTTGAAAATAGTATCCTCACTGTCTCGCTGGTGTTTATGACCCTTCTTTTATTTGATTAGTTTATTTCCTGTTCTCCCCTTCACCGCAAGCTCTCAAATTAGATCAGTGGCCTCCCCCTGGAATAAATTCTGAGTGTTTGTTGAACTGTGTGTGTGTGTGTGTGTGTGTGTGTGTGTGTGTGTGTGTGTGTGTGTGTGTGTGTGTGTGTGTGTGTGTGTGTGTGTGTGTGTGTGTTGACGTGGATACGACGAGTGAGAAGGAAGAAGAGATATATGAATCTGTGGCATTTATTTAGTTCATCATGGCCCCAAAAACAGATCAATCATAATAACTGCTAAATCAGATAAGTTTGCCAGTGTCTGGGTCATTCTGGGATCGTATGCGTTGTGTGTGTAATGAAGCCTATCTATATTGTAACATTTAAATGCCTAATCCTAGGGCGTCCCCCCCCGGCCCGGGCCCTGCAGCAGACCCGGTTTCCATTCCCGCCCGCGGTCGTCCTCTGCAAGTTACAATAAATCAATAAAGTATAAAAATGCCCAAAAAATATCTTGAAAAAAAAAAGCCTAATCCTCATTAAATTACCCACTTATGCTTCTCGGTTGACTCGTAAATTGAGATGCCCATGTTGAGATAACCGTGTCTTTGTATGTCTTACCGTTTGTCTTTGGTAGTGAGAGCTTCTGATCCATTAAAGGAGATGTTGGCTTTCAATAACAGTGACAGGTGGGACACATACACTCTCTCTGACTCCAGCAGCTCCAGAGCCACTCTCTGTCTCTTATCTGCAAACACACACACACAGCAAAGGTTCAATCTATGTTAGTCCTTTGTGGTCATCTAGAATTGTTCTTTTTCTTTTCAGACTGCAAAAGTCCTGAAATCTATAGTGTTGAACTGATCCTGCACTCTGCTGTTGGTTGGTTGCTTGATTGTTAGCTGGTGATGATGCTAAGAAACCAACAAAAAGGCCTATTTTTCAAAAGTACTCCTTCAATGCATGGGCATGTATGGTGTATAGAGGCATACATGAGAACACTGAAATACACTCAACAAAAATATAAACGCAACACTTTTGTTTTTGCTCCCATTTTTCATGAGATGGACTTAAAAATCTAAAATTCATTCCAGATACACAATTTTACCATTTCTCTCAAACATTGTTCACAAATCGGTCTAAATGTGTGATAGTGAGCACTTCTGCTTTGCTGAGATAATCCATCCCACCTCACAGGTGTGCCACATCAAGATGCTGATCTGACATCATGATTAGTGCACAGGTGTTCCTTAGACTGTCCACAATAAAAGGCCACTCTGAAATGTGCATTTTTTTGCTTTATTGGGGGTCTGGGGACTCAGAACCAGTTTGCAGCCTGGTGTGACCACCATTTGCCTCATGCAGTGCAACACATCTTCTTCGCATATTATCAGGATTTGTCAATTGTGGCCTGTGGAATGTTGGTCCACTTTCAATGGCTAAAAGGAATAAGTTCTGAAACGCCTCTTTGAGACGGCTTATGGTGGAGAAATGAACATTCAATGCACGAGCAACAGATCTGGTTGACATTCCTGCTGTCAGCATGCCAATTGCACGCTCCTGTGAGACAAAACTGCACATTTCAGAGTGGCCTTTTATTGTGGACAGTCTAAGGCACACCTGTGCACTAATCATGATGTCAGATCAGCATCTTGATGAGGCACACCTGTGAGGTGGGATGGATTATCTCAGCAAAGCAGAAGTGCTCACTATCACACATTTAGACAGATTTGTGAACAATGTTTGAGAGAAATGGTAATATTTTGTATCTGGAATGAATTTTAGATCTTTAAATCCATCTCATGAAAAATGGGAGCAAAAACAAAAGTGTTGCGTTTATATTTTTGTTGAGTATAAGTACTTCCAGTGCAGAGTCCATATAACAACTACTAATACTAGCACTTGTAGTGTGTTAACTAAAGTTCAGCAGTACACTAATTGTTAGTTACACAAACACATATTTCTCACTGTTTTCATTCAGGCTGTTGGGTGTCTCTGTTTCATCTCTGCTGTTTTTCCTCTCTCCCCACACTGGAGATCTGGACGGACAACCTCTCTGCTGCTGAGCCTCCTGCTCAGAGGTAGAGGCTGCAACGCACACACACACACACACACACACACACACACACACACACACACACAAATGATGGTCAGTGGCTCCTACACTTCCCTTTAGCTTCTTCCCTGGTTAGTTGAGTGGGTAGCCGTGAGTGACACGCAGGCACGGACTCACTCTTTGTTGATGTGTTGCTCCTCTGTGGTGAGCCGTTGTGTGGCAGACTGGAAAATAAATGCTGAATAACACTTAGTTCTGGCTGGCTGGGTGCACAGATGTGTTCCTCCCCTGATGCCGTTAGCACGTCTGCCTTGGAGCTCTTTCTGCTTTTGGAAGTAAAAGAAGATCATTTAAAAAATGTATTTACATAGTTACACAACACAGTTTATCTTTTTGCATTCACAATGGGACTTTAAAGGTGCACTATTTAACTTTGGGTATGTCAGGAAAGTGAATATGTTCTAAGGTATCATAACTGAATAAACAAACTCACCTCCCAGGAAGGTTGGATCCCTGGAACACTGTTTGAAGAAAGAGAGCTACCCGATAAAGTTACCGTTTCACTAGTGTTGTTGTTTACAGCAGGAGGGCCCACAGTTATGTTTACAAACGTATTCTAGTCTTACGCTTGGTTCCAAGTGCCTCAAAATAATTATTTATGTATGACAATAGAATTATTTAATATTAAGAATTATATGTAGAGATAATATGTTTTGTAAAGTAACTGCAAGCTCTGCAAATGTAAACAAATCGCTCTCCACTGGAACTGCGTAGTGCACCTTTAATGGTATTAGTAGCCATTCCAGAGGTAGGATTAGATTTAGTCCAAAAACATAAAGATAAGTAAATATTGCGAATGTTTCATCCCTACCTGTATGGACCAGAGATGAAAGCTTTGGTGTTTTCTGACTGCAGCCAGCTCATTCCTCTCTGCACCTCGTTCTGTCTGCTGTACACATCCTTTATGTGGAACAACACCACATTCAGCTCCTCCTGAAAATAGATTACAACCAAGGGACTGCATTAGTGTAACTGCTGTTAACACATAAGACTGTGTGTGTACACTGTGAGCCACCTGGTTGAATTTGGAAGGATTTTTTTTTGAAAATCTGCTGGATTACTTTATGCCACTTATCAAGAAGAGAGCATTCTAATTGAACTACATCAAAGCTTTTCTAGTTTTGTGATGTCAGATGTTGGAATATGTCATTAAAGCAGATAGGGAAATCATTTCCAACATGGGAAACTGCTTAAGATAAACCAATCCCTTAGAAAATGATAGGAGTCATAGGAAAACTGCTGTAAATCATCTGTGATTTGTGTTAAATATGATTCAACTTACTCATACAGTATATACAAATGTATATATATATATATATATATATATATATATATATATATATATATATATATATATATATACAGTGTATGTTCAACTGTAACAGCATCCATGTAATTCCACTTACACTGTAGCCACCATAAAGAATATTCCATAAGACCCTTTAATTTTGAGCAAAAAATACAAGTAATATTCGTAACTCAACAAGTGTGAGGGACAATGTCTAAAAGTAACAGTAATAATAATAATAACAGTCTATCATGTTTTATCGAGGTTTTATCAAATTCAAAGGTAACTCTTAGACGAACTCTCACAGACGTCACATACAAATATAAAATTACTTAAAATAAAAACAATACACAAGAGAGAAAATCCAACCACATTTGATGACAAGACCCTTCCTCTCAGACTGCTGAAGAGCAGAAAAAAACAAAATCTTTAACTGTTTCAATTTGTGCTTGTATGTTTTTTTTCTAGCATGTGAAAAAAATCATGATTACACACTACCACTTTTGCGGGTTGATAAATGGTTCGGTTTGTGTCCGTAAATTCAATAGATCATACAACATGTTCTACATACCATAGGAAACTTCCATGGCTCTTAGCATTTCCTCTACTGTTGAGTAGCAGTGTGACAAAGTTGCATGTTCTACAGTATCTAATAGTGTAAATGAAATTAGTTTACAGTTTCAACAGAGTTCCAGTCAGATGTTCTAAATTATGTTACAGCCAAAAATAGACTGTTTGTGTGTGTGTGTGTGTGTGTGTGTGTGTGTGTGTGTGTGTGTGTGTGTGTGTGTGTGTGTGTGTGTGTGTGTTTTTTTACTCTAGCACCTTGAATGTGTTAAGTGAGTTCTTGAAACCCATTATCTTATCATCCACGTCAGTCTGATGGGCCTGGAGCTTCTCGTCCAGACTTTGGTCCCTCTGACGCAGCTCACACAGCTCCATCAGGGCAGCGTGGAGCCCCTCGCGCAGCTCAGTCACCAGGCCCTGCAGCTGCATCACAGAAAAGCAATGGAATATATTGCGTGTTTTGGGGGCTTTTGACTGCTTGGAATTCAAATTTTAGTTGAAACCATCGTACTCATTATTTGGGTTCTAATATTTCTTCTTTGATATTTTACTGTTTCATTTAATTGTTAGATATTTACGTGGCTTCTTTTGAAGTCCTTAATTTGTCTTTTGTTAAATTTATTTTAGAGCTGTTAAGGTTTTTACAAAGTTTTAGATTTTAACAGTGAATTTTTTTAATTATTCAGTATGTGTCTTTGCCTTGGAAATAAAATGTATGTTTCTATATTTATTCTGATTTTATTGGGATGTTCCCATCTGATCAGTTCTGCTGAAAATACTGTTTTACTGTGTTTATGTATTTCAATGTATTCTCTTCTTTATCATTCTCTATTCTTTTCCATAATGTTTCTAGTTTTTCTGCAAATTATGTTGGTTTTGGTGAACCCTCTTTTTGGGCCTTCTTAGACTTATTTTTAAGAACATTTGCTTTCATCGTATAAAGTCATTTTCTCATCCTTTGAGAATATTCTAGATTTTTCGTCCCTCTCCCTTTTTCTCTACAGTTCGTCTTAGTTTTCATTCATAGCTGATTGAATTTATCCAGTAGGGATAACTGAATCAGCTCATGGGAACATAACATGGGTTGAAGTAGGTCTCGCTTGCCCCAATCTCTCTATCTCTTGCTCTCTCCCTCTCCCTCTCAGTCATGTGAAAGGCATCAGGCAGCACACTGAATGGAGCGCCTGTCCTGTTTGCCTTCTGCTCTTTCTCCTCTGTGATGCTATCAGTGCTTCTGCACGCCCATACACCTGGGTGCTGAATATTTGAAGAACATCTACAGTATGAATTCCCCCATGGATCTCATTATTTAATTGCAATGTGTGTGTAGCTACTGTTGCGGTTGGTTCCTTTGTATAAGTTGTAAGAGTGTAAATTAAACAAAGTTCATGAGGACATAATGTGAGTTACAATGTGATTATTAGCCGCATGGAGGCTCATTCAGAACTCCATATGAAAACAATAATATATAATTGTTGTCAGCTTTTAGTTACAGAAACAACCTTTGTTGACAAAAAGTTTCTTAATTAAATGTCAGTCCCATTACCAACATTTGATAACATTTGAAACTGCAGGTCTATAACAGATATTATTATTTTCTCTGTAGCATAGTTGTTTGTCTGAAATTGTTGCTGTAATATAACTCTCTTACACCGATCTGTGTTAAGGGAAATTGTAGTTAATTTGTCTCGTTAAATAAAATAAATTACGTGTTAAAAAAAAAAGAAAAGACAGACAGAGGAGGAAGGATTCGAAATATCACAGTTATGGATATTTAACTGCAGGAGAGCATATTTCTCCTCTTTTATCCAAGAAAAATAATGAACAACCAGACAGCCCTTCACATGCATATATTGACCTTTGACCTCTCTGTGACTTATGACCCTTGAGAAGACCATCACGTCAAATGGTCAAACCTAAGACTTTTCCTTTGAAAAAAATTCAAAATAAATATTATTATATTATTATAAACTGACTGACTGCAGTAAAAGGGCTAATAGCAGCCTAAAGCACAGAAGGTTTAGTGAGAGCAGCATACAGGTAGCCTACTTCTGTAAACTCTACTGAGTATCTGCTTTGGTTGATGACATTTTGAAAATAATTTTCTTAACTTCTAAACTTCTAATTTCTTTTAAATTCACCCGCGAGCTGTAAGACAAAATGTTACTTAAAGTGTGTAGAAAAGACAGGTTTTTGGTTACCTGAGCAATCTCTAGGTTAGCTTCCTCCACATTTTCTTCTTGATCTAAAAGAAAGAAAGAAAAAACAAGCTTAACTGGCACCTAGAAAAACAACAGTTCACTTAAGTTGGGGCGACTGTGGCTCAGGTGGCTAAGCGGGTTGGCCACAACGATCCTAGGGTTGGCGGATCGATCTTTATATGTCCATGTTCGATCCCCACCCGGCTACCTGTGTCATGGTTGTTGTGTCCCTGGGCAAGACACTTCACCCACTTTGCCTTGTGTGAATGTGTATGATTGCTGTATGTTTGTGGTGGTCGGAGGGGCCGATGGCGCGGAATGGCTGCCTCGCTTCTGTCAGTCTGCCCCAGGGCAACTATGGCTACTATCGTAGTTTACCACCACCGGGATGACTTTGTGTGAACGAGTGGAACCTGGAACCATGTAAAGCGCTGTGGTGGGTTCCTTGAAAAGCACTATATAAATCCAATCCATTAAGTGAATTCACATTTTAAGTAAGTTATTCATGGTTGAGATTTTTATCAAACCAGAGTAATAAGTCCCTGTGATTGAGAGCATGTGTCTGCATGTGACGTGTAAGAGGCAAAGACGTGTGCAGCATTATTCATGAAAAATATCTGATGCCACAGAGGTCAGGGTTAGGACAGCAAGGTTGGAGAGCAGTCACGTGAAAGTGCGACACATGCAAGTCCTTTTCAGAGGAGATATTAATCGATATGTATAGGCAAGCCCAATGGTCATTTTGATGTCCCTTCACTCCTTTTATTGCAATAGTCATGTGACCTCTGGTGACATAGCTATAAGTCTCCTATTCTGTGTGTTTATCTGATGGAATCACGTATCAATTTCTATTCATTTGAAGCTGCTGGTAAATTTGTGTGTACATTTTTGATGTTTTTGAAGCAATCCAGATATATGAAGGGGATTTCTTGTTAATACAGACAATTAACTAGTTCTTAAATATTACAAAGCTTCCTTTTGTTGTGGATATGTCACTGACGAGGCTGGATGTCAACATTGCCTAGGGTCATCTGAAATACGCACTTGACATATATTATCATGCATAATTTATAGGCCTGTAGGCCACATGCACAAAATAACACTTCTCAACTGTGAAAGAGCAAGATGAGGAATTTACTGTACAGTGTCCAACAATGGAGGCTATCTGTCACCAGGATATACATGGTATGATACATTTTCTCAAATTGGCTTTATGCTGTTGGCCTTTTGCTAGGGTTAGGGTTTTTACCATTATGAAACCGAAAAGATATGGTTATTCGACTGGAGCACCGTTATGAAAAACATTGTGATCCTACTGTAAGTTAGTTTAAATGAATTTGCCACCAAAATTATAACAAAGTGTATAATATTTAATCACTCTGAGGCACATTGTATGTTAAGTCTATTAAACACTTATGTGTGAAATATTTCTAAGATTGATTATATTGCATGCGTTGCTATGCTGTGCTCCAATATTTGTTATGCTCTGTGCAGATGCAGATGTTATAAACATAAGCAGCCTTGCAGCCTGATGGACGAGAGACAATTAATGCATGGTGCTGAACCTAGTTTAAAGAAAAGATTTGACAGGGAGATCTAAGATGATTTTAAGATAATCAGAGTGACATCTGAACTTATGTTGGTGTAAAAGTCACAGCCATTACAGAAAATAAACAAGTGGATTGATTGAGAATTGTACATGAGAACACTGCAAATGTGTATGTTTCCACACGACTACTCTTTTTCATTCCTTTGTTAAACAAAAGCTAGAATTTCATTCTGACAAAATTAGTGAAATTTACAAAGAAGACAGTCATTTTGTCCTACTCAGTCAAAATGTTACGAACCACTGCAATCGTAACATGTGCAGTGATGGTGTCTTTAGTTTTATACCATTGGAAATGGAATTTCTTCTGCACTCAGGGGTTGTTTGTCAGATCAAACTATTCTAAAGTCTTGGGAAGTTCTCACGACCATTTTTCACTGATAACTTGTATACACTAAAACAAATAATTGATTAGGAAAAAAAGTTGTTGCCCAAGTACAAACCAGAACCTTTTTTGTCCTCCTAGAACATCTGTGCTCAAGTTTTTTGACACCTGTTTTACCTTCTAGCACAGCGCCTTCTGTCTGGTCTTCTGTCGTGCCATTCTCCATGTCCGGGTATCCTGTCAGAGCTGTCCGGTTCTCAACTCCTTGTCCAGCTTGAGATGACTTCAGTCCGCTGCTCCTCTGTGGTGTTAGTTTCCTCTGAACAGACCTATCCTCTGATGTGACCGATCTCTCTCTCTCCTCTCTCTCTCTCTCTCTCTCTTTCGTCCAAAGCATGTGAGTCCTATGATTTCCCTTCTGAACAAAAAGGCCCTTGTCTTCAGAGATTAGAGGGACATACGGGAAAGATCAGGAGGAGAAAGTGAGACATTTGTTCGTCATAGAGCTAACTCATTAGATTTAAGGAGGTGTGTCTGGCTGTAAGTTAATGATGACCCTTCTTTTACATGTGTCATTTTGTGACTGCGACAATGTTACAGGAGTGCAACGTGAAAACATTAATTTAATTAAATAATATTTGACGGGTGGACCCAATCTCCAAGGTCAACGATATTCTGTAATATTTGTAAAATTACTATTCAGTTTTTACAGGGTGGATGCCTGCTGGCCTTGAACATAAAGTATGTTAGCATAACAAATGTGAAAGCTTCTCAACTGACAGTGTGTGAACTATGTTCCTGTCTCTGTCTGTGTTGATCCACTCCTGTGTTTCTGTAAATCTTCATGTCTACAACATAGGTCTCTTTGTATCATCTGTCCCTCTGCCTTCGGTCATTTCAACAACAAACTTGTGTTTGAAGATTTCATAATTCCCACACATCATCTGATTCTGTGGTGAGTCTGTGCAAGGAGAACGTTCTGTCTCTTCCCCTCTGCACATGAAAAGATAACCAAAACAAAACCTGTCTTATTCACCAGCAAATGGCATTCAGAGAAAAAGCCTGAAAATACTATCAATGGCATGTTCTCGGAAATTTAACTCTAGTCTAATAGCCTACCTGTTTCTAGACAATTTATCTTTTTTATGTTGAGTTGCCCACATGCACATTAGTTTTGCTAAAACACAGTTAGGATATAGTTAAACCTTTGTCAGACAGTAATAAGCAAGCTGTTATGCCCTGGAGTCTAATATGATTTCATAGAAAACATACTCAAAGAGGATCACAATGGTATAGCCTACGCTCAGAATTGGTTCAGTGGCATACTATACTTCTCCTCTAAACACAAGGTAAACAGGTTTTTTAGCCTTCAATACAGGCTAAAACCAAAAATACAGCCCTGGCCTCAACATTTAAAATTAAGTTGCTGGAGGTCTTAGTTCCATTTGTCTGACTCTAACTGATCAATCTATTAGGCTAAAGTCAAAATTCAGTCAGAACTCAAATAAATATTTCAGATGTGGCCCTAATCATTTTAGGCCTACAATAATAGGCTAATTTTTATTTGGTAATTAATTGTAATTTGGTAATTGTTTTTCTACACATTTTACTTTATTAACAGTTGACATTTAAAACAACCGCCAGGGGGTACAGTAATGGCAGAAAGAAATACAGCATCACCATTTGTAGGTTGCAGCCGCTTTAAAGTAATCTTTCATATCTATGATAGTAATAGGTCCATAGATAGTAGTAGCCTGGTGCTACCAGACCATTGTACTTCATCTCATTTGTACAGAAGGTCTGGAAGTGCTGTAATTGGCAAACGTTCACTCACTTGGAGGCGGGTGTC
The DNA here is from genome assembly GCA_026929865.2 of Hyperoplus lanceolatus. Classification (NCBI taxonomy): domain Eukaryota; kingdom Metazoa; phylum Chordata; class Actinopteri; order Uranoscopiformes; family Ammodytidae; genus Hyperoplus; species Hyperoplus lanceolatus. Next base: position 24,274,686 of record CM049416.1, read on the forward strand.
TGTTAAAGTTTAAAAGTATTGGATCTGCCCAGTGCCACTCTGGATTAGCCAACCAATCGCATAACGTTTGGTCGTCACGTGTGTCATGAGCCGGCTTCTGGCAACTGAAACCATAGACATTATAAAGGATATCCTTTATTTGTGTGTGTGTGTGTGTGTGTGAATGTGACTGAAACTGGAGCGCGACTTCGACGTCATCGTTCTCAGCCACTCGCTCTCTTCGCTGATGCGCTGTATGCACTAAGCTGTGTGACGTACTTCCGATTCGAAATACTACAGCCCCGCCTGTTCCGGTCTGTTGGTTAATGTCGTGCTAGCCACCTAGCTGCTCTTGCTGCCGTCAATGTTGAGACGATTTCACCAGTACACACAGCAAAATGTTTAAAACAATACATTACAGCACAAGTTCAAAACAAGAGAATCAGCATCGGCTACATTTAACGGAATACTAAGTGCTAATCGTAAAGGAGCGAGTTACGTCTTCAGCGAGAGTATGGATTACAACAGTTAGCTGGCTCTGACACCGACTCCCCCCTGCTCTTCTATAAAAGGTAAGTTAATACACATGTTTTATTCGCCTACTTTGTGCCTAGTGTATGTGTTATTCAGAGGATTGTGTTGGTTAGAAAATAGCTTAACGTTGCAGACCTAATAGCTTCTTTATAAGTCTTATCTGAATGATAAATAGTCTACCACACTGGTACACACGTATGTGTTTGTTTATATTAGACTGGCATCTGGTCACCATATGAGGTAATTTTTTTGACTATGTTAATTAATGACTAACATGATTTGTATGTGATGTGTCTTTTGTGGATAGATTTGCAAGCTACGAGCAACTGATGGCATTTTGGACTGGGCCTTGTATCAACAAAATGGTCCGGGTCTCCATAGCCCAATCAGCTGCCTAAAGAAATTAAGTTGTCACACCTGCACGTCCTTCAATGGTGCTTTGTTGGTAGTTACATACGATATAATACATAAACATGATGTCATCGTATTTGTGTAGACTTAAAGGCTAAATAACTCAGTCCCCTCAAATGTAGGTGCATATGAACTTTTTACAACATGTTGTAAAAATCAGTGAATATCTCCTCACAATCTGCTACCTGTCTGTACTGTGTGAGCGCTGAAACAAAGTCAGCATAGGCAGTGTATTTGCATGCACATATATTTTTTTCAGCGCTCGCACAGTATGGACAGGTATTTCCTGTTTAGTAATTGTTTCATGTTTTTGTGTACCTTGTGTTATTGTGTATGTATTACTGTACAGCTGTGTGTCGGCCACAACCCTCTTGAAAAATAGATTTTCATCTCAATGAGGTATTTCTCCTTGTTAAATACATGTAAAATAAATAAAAACACACAGGTGTTGCCATTAGCCTCATAAGAGACTGTGCTTGTGTTCCACATGGCGAGTCTCAGAGCTATACGTCTGAACATCTTTAGTGGGCTTTTTCAAAAACCTTTTCCCTACGTGCAGTAATCACAACTGAACAGTACTTGCCAGGTTGCCAAGGTGGTTGTCCGTAGGTTTGCGGGGCTGCCTTTATTTAATATTGGGTAGATTCTGATAAAGTTTTTTTTTGTCCCAGAGAGCCTGAAATTCACATCAAATCAAAGATGTCGCTGACCAAAGGGTCTGCCATATTCAGGGTCAAAAACTTCTTGTCTGTTTTTGCTTCACTTTGCCTGCTGTGGCCATGGACCAATTAAAAGGCTTTAGTCCGGAAGTTCAACCCTTAACATGGTCAGCAACATCTTTGATTTGATAGGATTTTCAGGCTCTCTGGGACAAACGAACATGTTATTGGAAACTAAAAACATATTTAATAAAAGGCAGCCCCCCGAACATACAGACAACAACCTTGGCGACCCAATAAGTACTGTTTTATTGTGATATACTGCATGTAGGGAAACTGTTTTAAAAAGTCCACTCAAGATTTTCAGATGAATGACTCGCAAGCAGAGACTCTGATGAGGATAGATTGCCATGTGCATTTGATGATTTTCCACAAAGTACAATGTAACTCACTTCATATAATTGTTGAGAAAAGCAATTCAATTTTTTTTTTTTGCTGTAAATAAACTATTTGAATATGTTTGTCATTGAAGTCCATCATTTAAGAATCTGGGAAAATGTCTTTCTGAAATATGTGGTCACATTTCCAATTTCTTCCACGGTTTTCTAGAAACAAGGGGTTTTTGCAACTTCCAAAATGCACAAATCACCCCACCTTCCCCTACAATCAGTATGTAAAAGCACGTGAGATGTATTATTAATAACACTTGATAAATATATATAACATTATAATAATATAATAATAATGCAGTTGTGGTGGAAATAGAGGTTGCAGAGCAGACATATTTAAAGGTTGGGGTCACATAGAAAGGAACGAAAACACCCATGAATGGACATGTTTGACTTGTTGTGGGGATGATAGCCTGTCTATTTGTAGATATTAACACACCTGATACACCCCCCACACAGTCTCTAATAATATTATTACCTATTTATTTTAGCCTTCAGACTCTAAAGACTCAAGGCTGAACTAAATAGGTAGGTTTTGATAAGTGAATTGAATGTGTCCAGGGGCTTATTTCAGGAAGCGGGTTTTTAGGCAACTCAGTTTGTTTGCTCAGAGGAAGCACTATGTTCACTATTTTCCCAAAGTCACAGACAAGATTAACCGATTTGGTTATCAATCAATCAGACACTTCAATGAAAACTATCGCCTAATTTTCCTGACATTAAAGTATTTCACTCCCCATTTAAAAGTAGCCACAGTCTGTTTACTGTGCACGCTTCATCACCCCAGGTACAGTGTTTGGTCCTGATTGATGCTGTTGACGGTGACATCGTGGTTGTGAGAAAACTAGGCTGTGGGTGTGTTTTGTGAGGGATTTGGCGCCGGCGATAATCCTGTGCGATTGGTCGACTTCACTACAGTAAAAGGAAAGAGGAAAAAACACAAATTAGAAATATAAACTCAGCATTAACGGGAAAATGCTAACCGTGTGTTATTGTAAGTGATCCTACACTTATCCTACAAGATGCTACCATCCTGAATGCTTACAGGTATATTTTCTCCCTACTGTCACTTAATGTACTTTTTTTTGATCACCCAAACACACCTTTTAATCTTATACTCATTAACTTGATTACACTAGGTTTAGAAAAAGCAGGGTGACATGAAAAGCATTCAACTTGGGGAATAAAAAAACAGGGATGCACACAGCTTCCTGCCTACACTCAAACTGTATGGTACCTCACTCTTCCTCACCCACCTATAGCACAAGGCTCACCTGCCCTGCTGACAGCCTGTCTCTATTGAACACTGAACGTAATACCACTTGCAAGTCCGTTAGCGTTATATTATACTACGTACTCACATCATCACACATCTTTAACGTCAATTGTACTCTACAAGCAACGTTAGGTATCTGCGTAACGTTACTTTTATAAAAGCAAAACAGTGCTACAAATAAAACGAATATCACTTCAGACAACACACCAAAAACATCTAGCCTGATATAAAACACTGATTATGAAATCGTGTTATAATGTTATGATTAACAATAGACAAACCGTATGGTATTGTACAACAGTTGTTAATGTTACAAACGAAAGCTTAAAGTTAGCCTTACATTTGACAATAACTAGCGTAAGTTAGTCGGTTAAAAGTCGTTTTCTTACCTTCATATATGTGTATATAGATTGCAGCATATCATTTAAAGCCCACTCTTAGTTTCTGGTCGGTATTTTGGTTGTTGTCATACAAATCCGATGAACATCAGTGATGTTAAGTTTGAGCAGCTCCTGTAAACAGCGGGTGTGGAAGGTGTAGAACGTTGAACCGGAAGCTGTGGGGCTGCACTACGGCGAACGCGGAAGTGCTTGTGCAAGTAGCCTATTGCGAAATGTTTTACTCTGTATTGGATGCCGTTAGAATAACTGAGATCAGCCCGGATGCTACTTCCATTTTATAACATAAAACATCTTAACAGCCAGGCAAGATAGCAAACTAAAGCCGGGAACACACCGCATTGGCCGCCTGCGGCGGTTGGCCGCGTGACCGCAGGAGGCTCGCCGCTTGATCATATTGGGCCATATATTCCTGACGCCGACGCCGAGATCAGACCCGTCACACTTACGGTGCAACAACAACAATAACATGGTCCAGCTGTGCCAAAAAATACAGATGTAGGTTCACTGTGTAACCAGCGGCAGTCTTGTCACAAATATCATTAAAACAGCATGAACACGCACCCCGATCGCAAATACACATTAACAGCAATTCAGCAACATACTAAACACATTAACACCAGCAGTGTGTGCTCAGCGGCACAAATAAAGGCAGACATCAGCCTACCTGAAAGTGAAAGTGTGCCGGCTGACGGAGGACAACACCGGTGCTTCGCTGTACTAGCCTATATGGAATTCCACACGGACACCGCCGTCAAGTTTGGGTTCATATTATCCTCAGGAGCAGCACACAGCTGGGTGAGTTTCACTATGCTAACCGGCGCTACCTTGGCTAAAGTACAACAAACAGCTAAACAGATGCAAAATACACATATTTGCAGAATGTATTGGAAGCCCAATGTCCTCACTCCACACGCCCACCTCGTCTTGCAGACCACCGCCACCGGGCAATCTCAACGCTGATTGGCTGTGGAGGCGCGGCGCCCGGCGGCGCTGCAGAAAAAGATGAAAATTTTCATCTTTTTCTGCGGCGCCGTGTTCGCCGCACAAGCCTTCGATTCACGCTCCTTCGATGACACAATTTCTATGCGCTGCTAATGGCCGCGCTCCCGATTCACGCGCCTCTCATGAGGCGCGGCCACGCGCCGCGCAAGCCCCCGCCGCCGGCCGCTGGACGCCGATTATTGGGTGGACGCGCGGCCACGCGCTAGTACATTGACTTTGTATGTAATCTCGCCGCGCGGCCAGTGCGGTGTGTTCCCAGCTTAATTGTAACAGAGCGGAGAGGTGTGTGTCTCCTACTATCTATGCTGCTGCTCTGACCGCAACTGGGAGGGGCTACTCGTGGCTGCAGTGCGAGGAGCGGGCTGTGTGTCAGTGCTCCCGCTGCTCGTTGAGAAGAGGTGATACTTGCTTTGGCGAAAAAAGTCACCAATAACACCAGAAAAAAAGCTAGATTTGTCGCTTGTCGCTGTTTTGAAAAAAAAAGTCGCCAGAGGGTCTGAAAAGTCACTAAATATAGCGACAAAATCGCTTTGAGTTGGCAACACTGAGCACAGGACGAGGGCTATATAGGGCCAGCGGACATCCTGCTGCTAGCGGCAGGCAGCCTAGGGGCAGAGGAAGGGGACGAGGTCGCGGTCGGAGAGGTCTTGACGTGGTATCCTGGGAATGGTAAATTGAGGGTTCGTTTGTGAAGACATTGCTACTCGCTGTCCGCCGTAGTAGCCTAGTACCAAACAGTAGGCTAGTGTCAGACTGCTAGGGTCGTGAACGCTCACGCAACTGACGCATCAACGTCGTTGCCAAGGTCCCACAGCCAATAAGAACGGAGAATCTGACCTCGCTCTGATTGGTCAAAATTAACATGAGCGGTGGCAATTTTGGGGGAAAGCACACAGAGGCAGGGGGGAGCAAAGTGATAAAAACATATTTTCAGACCACTTCACCTACATATAGCTGAATGGCTATTATGACAGTTTTGCCAAATATTACAGTAAAAAAACTCTCAACTGCAGCTTTAAGGTTCAGTAAGCAGAATGGTCAGTTTAGAAAAACGGGACGGGTGGCAACACTATGACTGAGAGATCGGCTTTATGAAACGCACACATTATGTAAGTGATCACTGTACGAATAAAGAGCGATTTAACACTTATATTAACATAAATAAATCACTTACTTCACCTTTAAACAAGGATTTTTTTTACAAGCTGTTGCACTCTGAGTTAACCTTCAACTCATATTGTACTTGATAAAATAAAGACAATAAGTGACGTCCCATACAGACGCACTACATTCAGACAAACTGTCCTGTCAGTCAAAGGAACTAAATATTGGAATACTCTCCCACTCACAATAAGAGACTCACAACATGATTCAACCTTCAAAACACCTCAAACAGTGGACAAAAGAAAACCAAGTCTGTGACCACCTTTAAACTCTTTTGTTTTCTTGTGTTATTTGTGCCTTTGTATATGTATTCTTTTTTTAACCTGTATGTCTCTGCATGCCAGGGACAACAGATGAAATCCAGCATTTTTGCTAAAATCTGGCATTTTTACAGCTGTAAATGTTACAGCTGTTCATGAATATGCACTGTCCCTAATAAATAAATAAATAAATAAATAAATAATAATATTAAAACTCCTATGTGTTGTAGTGTGTTACAGTATCTGCAGCTATTAATATGATGCTCTTCATTTTTAAGTCATATTTTTCCCCGACTCATTTTGGATCATTTCCATTAACCGGTCCCAGTTCAAAACTAATTGAGTGTGTCCATATGTAGGCGCATCTGCACTGACTTCTAGGCCTAGACCAAGTTTTTATTTGTGTATTCCTTTTTCCTTTTTTTGTGGACACATTATTTGAAGCAAATGAATTCATGAGAAAGAACTGTAAATGTTCATACTGATCTGTAGCTGCTTAGTAATCTTCATTTGCTTATTTCACTTTTCTTCTTAAATTATTATTTGTTTTTTCTCTTTCTTTTTTTACTCTACTTTCATTCTTATCTTGTTTCCACTTTTCTTTACTCACTAAATGTTTCTTTGTGGTCATGTCAGAAACAGATGAATAAGACGTTTTTAAAGTAAAGAAAAACCAAGCAAATCCCAGTTCACCTCTCAATACACTTTGCATTCCCATGAAATGTTTCTACATGGAGAATTGCTCAGACAGTAATCAATCAATATAGTTTACTGCTTCAGTAATAGGCTACTGAACATAAAAAGGTGATTTATGGCTTTAGCTTCAAACGTAGGAACACTTCATAGGAACACGGGTGTGGGTGATTTTCCGTTGTATTTTCAAACTCGTAATTATAAACTTGTTTTAGCTTCAAGCGGTTACTGAGAACACCCAACTAATGAACACACACCCACGCTTATTAAACCTTGCACAAGAAATGATTTCTATTGCGAAATGTTTTACTCTGTATTGGATGCAGTTAGAATAACTGAGATCAGCCCGGATGCTACATCCATTTTATATTCAGTCTATGATTCTCAAACATGAATGCCGTTAAAACTAATAGTCAAACTAAATCAGAGAAAAGAGGAAAAATTAGCTTTGATTATATGATGTTCCCCACATCGTTACAAAATAAACGTTTCTATTCTTGATGTATTTTAATCTTGCCCCTGTAAAGCACCTTGAGTGGCCTTGTGTCTGAATGGGGGCTGTATAAATAAACTTGCCTTGCCTTCATCTCAGGGATGCACTAAATGTTCTGCAACTGAAATCACCAAAAATAGCCAAAAAAAAAACCTTTCTGTGTTTGACTGAATAATTTATTTATTTATTTATTTTTGGCATTTTTCTGCTTTATTGATAGTGTAGAGACAGAGTTGAAATGGGGCAGAGAGGGGAGTGACATGCAGAGAACGACCGCGGGCTGGAATCGAAGCCGGGTCTGCTGCTGGCTGAGGCCCATGGGGGGGGACGCCCTACCAACTGAGCTAAGGACGCCCCTAACAATTAAGTTTTTAATGATGTGATCACATAGTAGCCATCGTGGAGTGAGGCCGCCACGCTTTATATGCAGCAACATGTCGACAGTGTGGAAGAAGCACATTTAGAACATTTCATTTATTCCACGGGGAAAAAATGGCTTGGTGCTTTTTAAACTTATACACTTTTGTATGTTTAGTAACTTCACATTCATTCACCATTTGTAAGTGCACATAGCAACACTGTATATACAGAGGCAGGCAGTTTCAGTAGACACTTTGCCCAAGGTCAGGGGAGAGCTTTTTGTGTGGGATGAGCCAGCACATGACAACCGGCCTAGTAACGACCCCGCACCCTCCCTTCACCTCTCTTATGAGCACTCTCTTAGTAAAACATGAAATGTATCTTATGAAGACCAGCAAGAAGAAGACGTCATCGGCCAGCCTCTAACACAGTCAACCAGTCAGAAATAATGTATTTGTTTCCATATAACACTTTGTCCCACCATTTTGTCTTCAGTCTTACTGGGGACGCTTTTTGAGAACCAGTAAGCTCCATGTAGGCCGACATGTTTCTGCTCACTCAATTTAGATAATAAACCTTTAAGCTTTGAAATAAATCTTCTACTTGTTTTTCCTTCTTCAACTCTGGTTAAAAGAACACAGGAAATATTTTTATTTCTAACATCAGGGGTGAGGGTGAGGGGGACAAAGGGGGCAGTGGGTCCTTGAGCTGAGCAGACCCCTCCCTCTCCCTCCTGATACAAACACATAGGTTGCGTTCCGAATTGCATACTTTCTACTATGTAGAAAAAAGATTTAGGATGTCCCGATTCTTGTGGCCAGATTTAGGATGGTTAGAAGTACCCGGATGTCCTACTTCATGCGGCCAAAATTGTTAGTGTTGAAAACTGCATCCTATTTGGGCGATTCTGACCCACAATCCAGTGCGCACGTGAAGTGACGTCACATCGACGAAGCCTCCATATGAAAACAAACGGGGATGCGACGGATATAAAAGCAAGAGGCAAGATGAAGGCGCAATGTTATGATGAAATAAAAGAGTAAAGTATGTCCCAATAGTATGCCTACTGCATCCTAACTAGATTCTTCTTATCGTCGGATGTAGTGTGTAGAATAGAAAAAAGAAAGAGTATGAGATTCGGAACGCAACCCCACTCTCTCTCTCTCTCTCTGCACACTATTTAAGCCAGGGTTCAGAGCAAGTAGGGTTTAGGATTTTGACTTGTTCACTATCTTGTTGCATTTTCTTGTTCCCTCACCACGGATGAGAAACTTAGAAGAGAAACTCGAAATTAAAACTCTAAATCTTTTTTGGGCCAAATTACTTAGAAAGGAAAATACTTGGTTTCGAACCTAATGGTATATGAAGTTCGAATGCTAATCAAACTTTAAAGTGATGTAACAGCTCGTTAGTGAGGAAAAATACAGCACTATACAGTTTCAGAAAAAATTAAGAGACCGCTCCAAATGTTCAGTGTCTCTCGTTTTACTATTTAGAGGCATAGTTTTGAGTAGAATGAATATTTAGATTTTATACTATAAACTACTGACAACATTTCTACCAAATTCACAATAAAGATATTTGAATTAAGAACATTTTCAATAAGTAATGTAGAGATAGAGATTTAAGAATAATCCAGACTGGTCTCTTCATGTTTTCCAGAGCTGTAAAAGAATACCATAACAAATTGAAATTAATAAGAAATTGTTGTTGCAGCTCCTTCTGATAAAAAAAGGAAAACCAATAAATATATTGAATTTTTTTTCATAAAATTAATACGATTTATGGGTTAGGCCAGTGTAAGGGTTGGGGTTAGGCATTTAGTTTTGATGGTTAGGGTTAGAGTAAGGGAGTAGGGAATGCATTATGCCAAATAATGTCCTCAAATGTAGAAACGTGTGTGTGTAGTAGTAGTAGAACATTTTTATTTTTCGGTCCATGACCACAAAGACACAATAAAAAAAAACAAGATCAATCATTTACTTTTAAAAGTAACAATGGCCGAAAAAAAGGGTATAGGGCGAAGCCGAGGCTTATTATGCATACCCTCTTCACACACTGCTAAATTTTAAATTATATAATGTAATACAAAAACAAAATTTAACATAATACAATACAATGTAATATAACACACATATAATATAAAAATAACATACATATAATATAATATAATATAATATAATATAATATAATATAATATAATATAATGCAATAAAATACAACATAATATAATGCAATAAAATACAACATAATATAATACAATACAATGTAATATAACACACATATAATATAAAAATAACATACATATAATATAATATAATATAATATAATATAATATAATATAATATAATATAATATAATATAATATAATATAATATAATATAATGCAATGCAATAAAATACAACATAATATAATACAATACAATGAAATATAATATACTTATAGTTAGTTAATATTATTACATTTAGAGTTAAAAAAATATATAGCTCTCTGTCTCCTGATTGGATAAAAACGACAGGGAGACCTGTGTTATGAACTGTGCATACTGTTTAAGATAGATGGATGGATAGATAGATAGATAGATAGATAGATGGATGGATAGATAGATAGATAGATAGATAGATAGATAGAGACCTGTGTTATGAACTGTGCATACTGTTTCAGTGATTGCTGTATGAATATAGAGAGATTTAACATGTATATCAACAAGAAAATATCACTTCCTTCTCCTTTAAGTGTTTGATAAATCTAACTGTTAGAACTATTGATCTGATCAGAGATATATCACAAACATATTATATAGGAATACAAACAAAGGCCTTAATGAAAATAAAGAGTCATCAGTCCATAAGTCGTTTCTCAAAAACACAGCATTACATTGCCTTACTTTTCTTAAAGGTGGAGCCAAATCACCACTAGTCAAAATCAGTGAATATTTCATCACAATCCACTACCTGTCCATGAGGTTGTTGTGTTAATCTGGTGTTAATACACAGTCTAGGCTCTGTAAACGGGTAAGTAAACAAAGGGAGCCCACCATAGCTAGCAACATGACTGTTTACAAGAATGTCTTATCCTGTAATTGGACTGTTTGCCTGGTTTTCCATCTTATATAGAGCTGAACATCCGCCCATAACATTCTGCTAAACACACAACGATAAAAAGAATATTCAACATCAAGTCCAAACTTCTCAAATGTATTTTGTTTTGCTGGATATACACAAGTTAATTTGTGTTTAAAGAAACCTCTTTAACCTTATTATTAAAACAACATGTTCCATCTATAGCCACATGCTCTGCCTCTTCATTTCTACATAAAGTGAAGCCCAACAGACCTTTCCTCCTGGGGGAAAGAATACATCTCATATGTATAACTCCCTCATGTATTTAATCAAGCTTTTATTTGTGGTGACAGATTAGGCCACTATTTAACCCACCATGAAGCCATGATTACTGAACCTCTAACACACACACACACACACACACACACACACACACACACACACACACACACACACACACACACACCTCTAATAAGTTGCAGCATACTGGTCAAAGCATCAGAACCATATTCCTCATGTGTAACTGGTAACAGTTAGAGAGGGTTCATGTTGCTCCACATGTGACCGGAGGATTGTGACAGTAAACTGCAGCATCACCTCAACATGTGTTAAAGCATAGCGCCCTCTTCTGGTCTTTATTTGCCATTACAACTGCTGGTGGATTTTTTTTTTCCAATTTTATTTTAAGGGGATTGTTTACATTCATAGAGCCTGAAGTTAGTTTACTAAACACATGTAATTCTTAATATTGAATAATTCTAGTATCATAAAAAATATATATATTTTGAGCAACCTGGACTAAACTGGAGTAAACTAAACGTAAGACTAGAATATGTTTGTAAACCAAACTGTGGGCCCTGCTGCTGTAAACAACAACAGTGAAACAGTAACTTTTCAGGAAACTTTCTAACTTCAAACAGTGTTCCAGGGATCACATTTTCCTGTGAGGAAAGTTTGCTTATTAAATTAAGAGAATATACAGTATATGAATCCTGTGTATTATGTTTAACTGGATCGCTTTGGTCCGAGTACAGATGGAAATCTTTTTAGCATAACTCCAAATATCCACCCGCCATGTCTCGTTATCAATATTGACTGATACTTCTTTCTCACACACACACCTTTGATTTTTAAGTGAGCCAGAGTTAGCCTAAGAGGCTAGTTTTCATCAGCTGTCCCCTGACAGATATGTAAAAGGAAAGCTAAAATTACAGAAATAAAATGCACGTATAAACAAAGATTAAAAAACAACATAGTCGACTCAGAAAATACAGTAACACATAGTAAGAACGAATTGACAGACAATGGCAAACACACAATAAAATAAGCAGACAATAAAACACAGCGTGCATTAAACATGATAGGAAAGTGCACAAAACAGTAGATAGAGCAGGACAGACACACCTACAATAAAAACACAGCAGCATAACGCACAAACATGCAGCACTAACATAGTTCACCAGAAATGATATCTAGGACCTTCAAGGATCACAACCTGGATAGATAGATAGATAGATAGATAGATAGATAGATAGATAGATAGATAGACAGACAGACAGACAGACAGACAGACAGACAGACAGACAGACAGACAGACAGACAGACAGACCTGGGTGGACAACCTGGTCAACTACCTGCTGGAAAGCTACAGGGGCCGAAATAGAAAATCAGAACCATGTTTAATGCGAGGGTAGAATTGTTTTTTTTTTTTTAATTATAGATATCATCATGAAACTTTGCCAGTTGATTACTGGCATTAAAACAATTATTTTTTGTATTGAATTTCTACTTTTTTCTTTATTTTTATATACTATATGCACATTTAGCATATTTCACAAATTATGCACAAATATCTTTCAAAACCAAAAATCTAGATTTTGGCTAAAGCAAGAGTTAGAATCTTTATTGCATTTTGACTCTATAGAAGTGTGTTAAGTTTCTACATAACAAACTTCCTCTGTGAGAAATGGTGTGACAATTCTGGTTTGATAGTGTATAAATAAACGTGATTTGATAGTTTTTTTTCATTACTCTGACCCAGAAATCTCAACTTCTAAATCACTTACATCAACTAAACTTTCTATAATCATTCTCAGCACTATTCTGAAGGTTATTACAGAAGGATTTGTTCATGTGTTGTTCACTGTCTGATTTATGAGACATTTTCTTCTTCAAAACATGCTGTAATGCATTTTTAAGACCTGTCCATAGTATTTTTTGATTTATAAAATTAAAAAAGGCTGTAAAAATTATATGATAACATTACAACATGCAGACCTCCACCCACAGAAGCCTCCACTCACAGAAACCTCCACACAGAAACCTCCACCCACAGAAACCTCCACCCACAGAAACCTCCACCCACAGAAACCTCCACCCACAGAAACCTCCACCCACAGAAACCTCCACACAGAAACCTCCACCCACAGAAACCTCCACACACAGAAACCTCCACACACAGAAACCTCCACACACAGAAACCTCCACCCACAGAAACCTCCACCCACAGAAACCTCCACCAGCAGAAACCTCCACCCACAGAAACCTCCACTCACAGAAACCTCCACCCACAGAAACCTCCACCAGCAGAAACCTCCACCCACAGAAACCTCCACCCACAGAAACCTCCACCCACAGAAACCTCCACCAGCAGAAACCTCCACCCACAGAAACCTCCACCCACAGAAACCTCCACCAGCAGAAACCTCCACCCACAGAAACCTCCACCCACAGAAACCTCCACCCACAGAAACCTCCACCCACAGAAACCTCCACCCACAGAAACCTCCACCCACAGAAACCTCCACCCACAGAAACCTCCACACACAGAAACCTCCACCCACAGAAACCTCCACCCACAGAAACCTCCACCCACAGAAACCTCCACCAGCAGAAACCTCCACCAGCAGAAACCTCCACCCACAGAAACCTCCACCCACAGAAACCTCCACCAGCAGACCGGAAATTGCTGCCGCAAGTTCCGTTATATGACAAAATAAAATAAAAATCGGTAGCTTGGCATTCTTTACCCGTTTATACCATGGCCACTGACTTCCTAAAGAAAATAATAATTAGACCACTCGTTTATATTTTCACTTAGCAACGACAGAATGTGGCTTTTATGGTGCGTTCACGTTGTACTGGGAAGTCGGACCAAGGACGGGAGACTGCGGCAGCTTTTAGCCACAGACCTACTGTTATGCTTGCAAGATACAAAGCCAAAACATTGCGCACGCTGCACAAACAGTAAATGTAATCGCCAATATGTTTAACAACAGCTCCACCTAGCTAACAAAGCATTATCCCCTAAATCAATAATTTCACAGAGAATATGACTGGCGATCATGTGTATTATGTGCTGCAGCCTGAAGTTACGTTAGGCAGTAGGCAGTGACTGACAGCAGTAAGCTCAGAGACAGTGATGCTTTTGGTGGCTAAGCACAATGTATACTCAGTTACAAACCTTTTTGAATTGAACAGGGGTCTAACTCGCCTTTTAAACGTTTAGCCAGAGGACATTTAGTTTAGCCATCATCATTATTTACTTGGGTTATTCATCTGGCATCTTCGTGGTATGAAATGTTTAAAATATTTAAACACACAGAATACAAAATGTATGCAATATTTTATTAAACAAACTAAAACACTCAATTAATCGTTAATATAACCCCCCCATTATCTAAATCAGCTGTGTGTAAGCCGGAGCCTAATCTTGGGAGCCGCGCGTCCAGCTGCAAAAATACATTAAAAAAATATTTTACATCGTAGGCTACAAGCCACATAACGTGGTATTGACATAGGCCTAAATGTTCTAAATTATATGAAACAACAACTAATGTTATGTTTATGTTTTTATTCTCTATGTATAGATGTAGGCCTATTTATTTATTATGTTTAACCCCATATTATATCAAACTCAACCAACGGCTAAATATTTTATTGACACAGTTGTTATTTGCTGATGGCAAAACATAAACACGATCGCTGTAAGCTATGTGGGTGTTTCTGCAACTACGGGCATTTGTATGTCCCAGCAGTGAAATTTGGGATTTATGTTAAAATCTGTCATATGATGCTTGATCAATGTAAACACAGTGTGATTATACACCTTGGCTTAAAAATATCACAAATAAATATGATTTAATGCAATTTATGAAGCATTTAATCATTTTATGGGTCCAAAAACACCACTCTTGTTCCCCAGATAGCAGGGCGACATTGAGAATGGTCAGGGTTGAAATTTCAATGATAAAAGAGACATGAATTCAATGTTGAAATACCACCATAGACTGATCATTGTTATGATTGAAGTTTCAATGATAAAATTGACATTTATTCAATGTTGAATTACCACCAGAGCCAGATTATTATGGTTGAAGTTTCAATGTTAAATCGATCATACTACTACAAAAACAGGATCAAAGGAACATTCCATTATATAGCATTCTATGTCCTCTGATGATCATATTACAATCATTTTTCAATATTGATCATCATCTGAAATACCCGTCTAAAATTAAAAAAATGCCCCCGCGAAAACCTGAGCAATCAGAAGAGGGAATTATTTTTCAAGCGTTCTGCTGAAAAGACAAAGGCCATTTCTAACTGATACTGACCATGGACACTGACGGATACTGAAAACTCAACAGCAAGTAAGTCTATTATGTGTATTTAATTTTTAAGTAGACTCTTATTTGCCTTACTGTCTAACAGTTCTGTGTTGTTTCTTCTTCTCGTAAATATAAAAATGTCCCCCATGTACTCTGAAGCCCTTAGGCCTACTGTGAATAGCTAGCCTACCATGCACAACACTAAAAGTAACATTATTTACAAGCTTATCTTGGAACACGGGGTCTTAGACATTATTTAAAAATATATATTTTTTATTTTTTTGTGTGCGGTTTGCAATGAATCGTGCTTAGAGTTTCGAGTTTTGGAGGATCCGTAATGGCTGGGTTGGATCACATCATCACAATAGTTGCTGCGCTTTGCACTTTCAACTGCCAGAGAGTTCCATCAAGAGCAGCTGGTGCTTTTCTGAAAGCTCTGTGACTTCAATAAAAGGTAGGACTAAACAAATAAAGTGTGTTGTTTTTGGGGGGGAAGATGAGACATAATAGTCTGTGTTTTTATTCAAATAAACCTACATTTTTGTTTCAACAACAGAAGGTCCTGAGCAGTGATGAGCTGGATAATCTGGACTATATACTCTACTACTCCATGAATGAGACCTGGGCTGACCAGTGTGAGTCTCTAGTGTTATCAGCATCTACAAGCCTCTGCTATGCCTGTACGTGTATTAACAAATGTATCCTTGTCCACAGCCTGTGTTGGACTGCACTTTAGGGGTTTCATTTTGCTGTTGCTGCTGAACGTGGAGAGGAACTTTGGCCTTCCACTAAATACGCCCTACTCCGTCCCAGTGCCTGTGGACATCCCAGTGTTCACAGGGATATGACCTGCTTAAAGTGGTGAGATATAGGCCTATTACATTACATTATCTGAAATTACCATTATTCCTTACAAAAAATACCTATGATTCTATATCTATTATAGTGGATATAGTGATGTGAAGACATGGCGTTGTATGGTAGGTTGTTACAATAAAGTTGCAGTTCAGAAATCCTACTTGTTACTTGCCAACAATTTAAGCTCTACCCGGAGCTAATGCTACAAACCGTGCCCCGAGTGTCCCGTCCCCCAAACAGCACACTGTCTTGTGCCGTTCTGTCTGTCTTGCTTGTACCGACCTATGTTATTTCAATTCTAATTCTTGTTTCATTCTTTTTTAAGTGCCTTGCAACAAGAGCATAAAGCAGAACACAACAAAACTACTGACTACATCATATGCAGCTGAGTGAAGTGGCTCGACAACGTGCCCTGATGGCTGGGAGGAATTGCTTGTGGTGGATGTGAGATTAAATGATGAAATAAAATGTAATGTTAATCACATCTGAATGATGTTTGTTTGTTTTTTTTAATTCAAGATATTTGATTCAAAACTATGTAAATATGTACGAGTTAATACCTACGTAAAGCAGGATTGAGTTAATATTTTTTCAATGGTTAATCAATGATTGAATTTAACTTGAACCAACATTGGTTTTACATCTATTTTGATGTTATTTCAATCATTGAAACAATGTTATTTCAGGGTGCAAACCTGGTCATTAATCAACCAAAACCATCAGAAAACAACATTGTTTCAATGTTAATTAGATCAAGGCATTAACCTTGATTCAATGTTGAATCAATGTTTGTCTGCTATCTGCTCCCTCCCTTCCTTTTTTGCCTTTTGGAGTTGCATTTTTGGAAAATAAATTACCTTTACATGAAACGTCTTGCATTTGGGTCCTGCTTGCCTGCCTGTCTGCCTCGACCGTAACACTGTGTTCTCAATGTTGAGAGTTAATTAAATTAAAATATGACATCATTTCAAATGCAATTGTTTAATAAACATATTACTTTACACCATATTAAAATAATAATTTTTGTTTACTGCTTATTTATATGATTTCTTCATCTAAATGTCCTACACATTTGAGTCCTTACCGCAACGCTGAACAAATACCATAGGGACATTTTTCTTCAAAGCCAAACAAATCTAGTTTCTATAGAAACAGAAGTAAGTAAGTGAGCACATGGTTGACAGGCTGGACCACCCACACTAGGTGACCCTCAAAATCCAGAATAACAAAGTAAAGACCATCTTGTCTTTGGAAGTATTAATTGTGTGTCCTTACCATACAGCTTAGAAACTGTGTATTTCGGACTACATTTAAAAAATAATTTAATATTACTGTAGTATTCATGTATATTAGTTGCCAAGAGGCAAAGCTAACATAGCAGACCTTGATAGCTGCCATGAATCTGCAATATTAGCAAAAGGTGTTGCGGTAGAGACAAATTATTATTTTATTTGATCAGTAATTACAACTATGCACAAAGCTTTTTGAAAACTAATTCAAATGTCTTAATGTTATAAAAAGGAAAAATTTATGAAACAACATTGAGAAACAAACACACAAGAACAAGTGATGAAAACAATAACAAAATAAACATGTTTCCAGATTAAATTCTTAACGACTATATGCAATGCTGTGTACCTGTTTATATATTACTGACCCTGATGGTTAAAATTCAAATTCATAGAAGTCGATTTTTTAAATTTGGGAGAGTCAAAAGTGACCATAGTTGCAGAAACACCCATGTATCTCTGTTCACACTTTCACAGTTTTCACTTTGTGCTTCCTGATTCTCTCCACCCCAGAATGCCTGTCGTTTCCACGATAACACGGTAACACCCAGGAGATGGTGTCCACCAGATCCTGGGTTTGTGGAGTGTCTGCAATGGAAAGGAGTCATGAAAGGATACATCTAGTGATATATTCTATACTTTGTCAACACATTCCTTGGGAAGACAAAAAACAATAGATAATTGATCCTACTAACAAGTATTAGTTGTGTAGCCAAAGCCTGATGTGGCATAAACATGGACACAACATTCACAGCATCCTGGAAACTTTTCAACTAAATAAAATCACGAATAAAAATAAATAAATGCTCACCCATCAATCCATGGGACATTTATTCGGAGAACCCTGCACACAGCTGGCAGAAGTGCGAACAGAAGCCAGTGTGAGAGCCCTCCGAGTAGATGCCCTGCAGCTTCCCTCTTTTCCCCTTTCCTGCATAGCCTGTCGGTAAATAAAAACAGGCCTTGTTGGAGGGTCCACCTTTATTTTCTATGGATTAACACATTGAAGAAATCCTTGGTGTGTAGAAGTCCTCTGGTCAGTATTTTACCCATAGAGATACTCACTGTAAGGTTATATTGTTGTGTCTCTTGGGTCTTATTACTTGTAATTGCAATGTTTACTTGTGTCAGTTTTAAAGGTAATATAGGAGCCACATCCAATATGTGTGCTGCTTCTGGTGCGGTTTGACTCCCGGGTGACTTGTTGACGCGCTGTGTGTCTCAATGTTTGTAGTTGTGGTTGCTAAAGCAATGACTGAACCAAGCGATCATCTCCGGTGCAGACCGTTTATTTTGCTTACCAAGACACCAATTACGGTACATGTGATTACGGAATACGTTTGTTTAGTTCCTCAGTGATAACAACTGTCATAATTGAGCTTCTAGCGGTCAAAAACCGTGAGCCCTTCCGGGGTCAAACAACCGAGGTAACCCAAATGACGTACCCTTTATACCTGTGCCTGCAGTAGGACACAGCAACACTCAGTGGTCAAAACATACATTACAACACAAATGGCAAACAGGAAAATGGCTCTTACACTCCGGCCCCTAATTGTAAGCGCGGATGGAGCTAACAATTAAACCAAAACAATCAAAGAGCCATTAATACCCATTATGCATTACTGCATTATCATCAGATATCTTGAGCAGCGTTTAACAGACACAGTTTGGTCACTGGTCTTACCATAGTGTTAAACTTCGTCTTAAGACGAACCGACCGTACAAAGTTGGTTTTGTCGGGAAAGGTCTCGACCACTCGTCCGAGCAGCCAAGAGCCACGAGGGGCAGTCGAATCCATGACTATAACAATGTCCCCTGGCACAAGACTTCTTTTTTCTCTGTTCCATTTTTGCCGTTCTTGCAGCAGAGGGAGGTACTCTTGAACCCACCGTTTCCAAAACAAATCGGATATATACTGAACCTGTCTCCACCTTTTCCTTGTATACAGGTCTTGTTTCACGAACAGCCCAGGTGGTAATGCAGGTTTGCCTTTCATGAGGAGGATATGGTTCAGTGTGAGAGGTTCAAGATCGTTGGGATCCTCGGACATCTGGGTGATGGGCCGGTCATTTACTATGGCCTCAACCTCACAGAGAACCGTGTGGAGGCCGTCGTCGTCCAATTGCTGGGCCCACAGTTTGGTTTACAAACATATTCTAGTCTTAACGTTTAGTTTACTCCAGTTTAGTCCAGGTTGCTCAAAATATATATATTTTTTTTATGATACTAGAATTATTCAATATTAAGAATTACATGTGTTTAGTAAACTAACTTCAGACTCTATGAATGTAAACAATCCCCCTCCTCTGAAACTGCACATTTAAAATAAAATTGGAAAAAAATCAACCAGCAGTTGTAATGGCACATATAGGCCAGAAGAGGGCGCTATGCGCTAAGACATGTTGAGGTGATGCTGCAGTTTACTGTCACAATCCTCCGGTCACATGTGGAGCAACATGAACCCTCTCTTACACATGAGGAATATGGTTCTGATGCTTTGACCAGGGCTATGCTCATTCAGACAAACACCTGTCTGATGAGTAATACTTTAATGATCACTCTTACCGACAGACAGACAGAGAGAGAGATAAACAGGCATGTAGAGACAGAGAGATAGACAGAGAGCCAGACAGACAGGTGGAGAGAGAGACGGGTGAACACACATTGTGTTGATTCAGTTGTTTGTTTATTTGTTTCCAACAAGGCTACATCACCTATAATGTCATGGTGTCAGTCTCTCATTACCCAGAGTTCACTCTGTCTCACTTTGTGGAAAAACAACTAAAAGTTCAGCCGAAGTTAAAAAGGTCAAAGGTGACGCCAAATCCTCCTGGAAACCGCCTCCAAACATGGCCGCCGCCGCCCAGCCAGACAGAGAGCATCATGGGAAAAATTCTTCTGTTGGCTCCTAGTCGATTGGCACGGACAAAAAATCTTTATCAGATCAGCTCAGAGGACTCTCTCTCTCTCTCTCTCTCTCTCTCTCTCTCTCTCTCTCTCTCTCTCTCTCTCTCCTGTCCATCAAAAGCCATCCCTCCATTCCCTCGTCCCCTTTGGATGGAGAAACGCGTTGCAGCTTTTTTTTTCTGAACGCTGGCCAACAAAAGATTTAACCTGGAGACAGACAGACAGAGAGGCAGTGAATGACCTTTAAAATAAAATTGGAAAAAAAAAAAAAATCCACCAGCAGTTGTAATGGCAAATAAAGACCAGAAGAGGGCGCTATGCTTTAACACATGTTGAGGTGATGCTGCAGTTTACTGTCACAATCCTCCGGTCACATGTGGAGCAACATGAACCCTCTCTTACTGTAGGATACCAGGTACACATGAGGAATATGGTTCGGATGCTTTGACCAGTGGTATGCTGCAACTTATCAGAGGTGTGTGTGTGTGTGTGTGTGTGTGTGTGTGTGTGTGTGTGTGTGTGTGTGTGTGTGTGTGTGTGTGTGTGTGTGTGTGTGTGTGTGTTAGAGGTTCAGTAATCATGGCTTCATGGTGGGTTAAATAGTGGCCTAATCTGTCACCACAAATAAAAGCTTGATTAAACACATGAGGGAGTTATACATATGAGATGTATTCTTGCCCCCAGGAGGAAAGGTCTGTTGGGCTTCACTTTGTGGAGAAATGAAGAGGCAGAGCATGTGGCTATAGATGGAACATGTTGTTTTAATAATAAAGTTAAAGAGGTTTCTTTAAACACAAATTAACTTGTGTATATCCAGCAAAACAAAATACATTTGAGAAGTTTGGACTTGATGTTGAATAAAAAAATCTGCTTGGAAATAAGATCCAAAATTCTACACACTGCAACTTTAAGCTGTAGGAACCATGTTTAAAGAAGCATAACATCATATTTATGTATATTTTATCAGCATAAGTGTCGCTTTTACACTTCAGCACACTCATTCTTTAAAGGGACACTGTGTAACATTTGAAGTAATTTATTAGCTAAAATCAATATCCTCATTCATAAATATGTCCTCATTGGTGTAAAATCACCTCTGCCAATAATCTGAATTATCCTCCTGAGCGGAGAATTACAAATATTAATATTACATTTTGTACATTGAGAGGGTAAGTCTTATGGAGGCATCCATGTTTTTGGAATGTCATCAGCTGCATTGTTTAAAATGTAGAATTGTTCTTGTCCTTGAAGGCCACTGTAGCTTCTGTTATTATTCTAAAGGGTTGGGGTTACCCAGGGAGCGTTGCATTCTAGAACTTTGTAGAACTTTCTTGATGATGTCATATTACACACTGCCCCTTTAATATATTTAAAGTGGTAAATTTACAAGATAGGATTTTTAATTCATTAAAAGTGTTTATATGACGTCATCCTGAATAGTGATTGTAGAGTTTTTCTTAATAACTCCGCTAGGTGGCGGTAGTGAGTCGTTATGGCTTCAAGCTGACGGTAAACACCAGCGAAGAAGAAGCCGCTTCATCCTCCCCACGTGTGGATATCATCTGAACAGCAGCGCCATGCCAGCGCCGTCAGGGAAAATAAACCGGCCGAAAACCGTGAGAAAAACTCATTAAATCAATAATACAGCAGACTGTTAGGTGTGTGTGAGAGAGAGAGAGAGCGCGCGTGTGTGTGTGTCTCTCTCGCTGTGTGTGTCTGAGTGTGTGTGTGTGAGAGAGAAAAAGACAGGAGAGACTGTGTGTGTCATTTATATCAAATAATACAGGAGACTGTTATAGCCTGGTGTGTGTGTCTGTCTGTCTGTCTGTGTTTGTGTTTGTGTGTGTGTCTCTGTCTGTCTCTGTCTGTCTCTCTCTGTCTGTCTGTCTGTGTGTGAGCAGCGTGAGCTAACACAAAGCTAACGGCTAATAACAGAAGTAAACAGAACCAAGCTCGCCCGGAGTTACAGTCACAGTACTTTATATACAATCTATGGAACTGCGGTATTTAGTCTTTAACACGTGAATGTTGGATTAAAGTATTTGAGGGTCCTGCTAGCGCTGTGTGTTAATGTGTCTTTGTTATTTGTCTGATAAACTATAAAGTTTCGTTTTAGGATAGAAATGTATGGAAGTAAATGAGTGTCATCGGATTTTGAAAATAAAAAGCCATTGAATTTTAAGCACTGAATATTTATGCATTGAAATAATGTATCTGAATTTTTTGCCTCTGAATTTAACTCATAACATTTTAAACAAATCATTTTCACCTTTATTTTACAATTTTCTCAAATTCAAAATCAAATATTCAACGTTAAAAATTTCAACGTGCCAAATTCAACTGCGAAATCCCATGTATGAAATTCAGAGTAAAACTTTGGGGACCCAAGGAAGAGCAATCGATCATAGATGCTCGATCGCGTTCAAACAAAGAGTGCCAGTGGGAATATTAGCTTGTTGCCTTGGATACCCCTGACTGATGCAGGAAGGCAAATCAGGTTTTAGCCATGTCAAACGGCAACGCAAGTAACGATAGTGCTTGGGTGAGTACAAACATGTTTCTATATAGGGAAGAATATAATGGCTAGCATATCTAGCGATCTAGCATCTATGATCGATTGCTCTTCCTTGGTTGCCCAAAGTTTTACTCTGAATTTCATACATGGGATTTTGCAGTTGAATTTGGCACTTTGAATTTTTTAACGATGAATATTTGATTTTGAATTTGAGAACATTGTAAAATAAAGGTGAAAATTAGTTGTTTAACATTTAATGAGTTAAATTCAGAGGCAAAAAATTCAGATACATTATTTCAATGCATAAATATTCAGTGCTTAAAATGCAATGGCTTTTTATTTTCAAAATCCGATGACACTCATTTACTTCCATAGAAATGTTTTGAGAAATATTGAGAGAAATAAAATGGGTGATAGTTTGTGTTGTGTTGTCATTCCGCCCTCTAGTGGTGGGAAGGTGACATTACAGTTCGACAAGTTTTTTTTTTTTAAATCTCTTTATCAACTTCTATATATTACATTTCTTTTCTTTTCTTATTTGGGATGGGAATATACATTACTGAACCCAGAACGTCCATGTATACATCGGCCTTCATGCAGCCACATGTAACAACACACAGTCAAAAACAAAACAAGAAAAACAATCCTTTTACTAATAATAATAATTAGAATTAAAATAAAATATTTAGCAAGCATAACCTCTCTCTCTCCCCATTTCCACTCTGTACTCGCTGACTTGAATTGTCAAATAAAGGTTGAAAAACAAACATAAAAAAATATCTTTAAAGAGGACCTATGATGCTTTTTGACTTTTATGACCTATAAACGTTGTTATGATGATTCATAGTCATGCTTAACCATACTAAATTATCAAATAATGACTTACATGCATTTCGACGTATTCCCTGCTGACCGTCTGGGGTGTCTGTGCCGAGCACTAAACACTATTCTAGCCAGTCGAGAAGTCACGTGTTGAAAGCGGTCTACCCTTTCATAATTCGTGACGTCGCATAAAACTTCGTGACTTCACCACGCGGATGTTTCCATGTACGGTAATGCTGTCACTTCCCTGTTCGCGTCTGCCTCGCGTCTGCCTCGCGCCCTTATAGGTCCATGCTCGCACTTCCCGCCACTGAAAGTGTTCCGGAAGGAAGGTGACCAATCACAACGGAGTGGGGTTTGCAGGAGGGGGGGGAGGGGAGCGGAGATGGCCGATGCACAGGCGGAGGGAGCGGAGATTGCCGAAGCACACACACTGAAGTGTTGACAGGACGTGCTGGATCGCCAAAATAAGAGAAAGAGCTTCCCGAAAATCTACATAGTTTTTTGTGATGTGATTCGTGTCAGGTTGCTCTATAACAGTGTAAAACAAGAAATTAAGACCAGAAAAGTAGTATAATAGGTCCTCTTTAAAAACTAAATATTAATATAAATCACTAACATTTGTTTTTCATTTGTTCCGGAGCTGGGGAGGAAACTGTTCAGTCTTAAATGTAACATAAAGAAGAAGGAGAGAGCCCCCTGCTTTGATATGTGTCTTATAAGAGTTCTCTAGTATTTTATATTTGGAGAAAATCTGTTATGAGATCTCAGGGAGAGCGGAGAAGTTTAAACAGATATGTCAGCCTTTTCTGGACTATATAACAGCACTGAAGGGACCTACATGACACCTCGTTGACTTTTTTTGTGTGTTCACTTTTACAGTTGTGTGTGTTTTGCGCTTTGGGGCTGAGAAAATCGGCAAAAGTGTGTGTGTGTGTGTGTGTGTGTGTGTGTGTGTGTGTGTGTGTGTGTGTGTGTGTGTGTGTGTGTGTGTGTGTGTGTGTGTGTGTGTGTTGAGACTAACATTGGTTTTCCTTTGTTCAGGAGCTGGGGAGGAAACTGTTCAAGCGTCGCAGAGTTTTGGGAAAAGACAAAAGAAAGAGAAACATGATCGTAGGAGCCGTGATCCACCAGGGACTGATCACCACTCACCATCTCAAGAAGAGGAAGTATGTCTGTCTGCCTGTCTGTCTGTCTGTCTGTCTGTGTCTCTGTGTGTCTGTCTGTCTGTGTCTCTGTCTGTCTGTCTGTCTGTGTGAGTCTGTCTTTCTGTCTGTGTCTCTGTCTGTCTGCCTGTCTGTCTGTCTGCCTGTCTGTCTGTCTGTCTGTCTGTCTGTCTGTCTGTCTGTGTGAGTCTGTCTTTCTGTCTGTGTCTCTGTGTGTGTCTCTGTCTGTGTGAGTCTGTCTTTCTGTCTGTGTCTCTGTCTGTGTGTGTGTGTCTGTCTGTGTCTCTGTCTCTGTCTGCCTGTCTGTCTGGGTGTGAGTCTGTCTGTCTGTCTCACTCACTGTCTATCTGTCTGTGTGTGAGTCTGTCTGTCTGACTGTCTGTGTGTGTGAGTCTGTCTGCCTA
>CM049416.1:24302500-24307500 GCA_026929865.2 Hyperoplus lanceolatus
AAAACATCAGAAATGTAACGTGAGGGGGAAGACATTGTTTAATTTTTATTTTTTATTAAAGTAAAACACATAAAAACTCGCTATAATTTGACTTGGTATTTTATCGTTTTTAATTTTTAGCCTTCAAATGTTTTGGTCTTTTTATTTTCTGGGTTCAATGGCGGCTGTGGAAGACTGTTAGTGCTGAGACGTGCTTTGAAGTAATACAGTAAAGATATTCATGTTATGGACAAGATATGTGTTCATTTATCAAGTCAGAATTATCATTGAAAACATCAGAAATTACATAAAAAAAAATATGTTTAAAAAAAATTAACCTTTCATTTTTAATGAGGGATTTATTCCAAATGTTAAATGCTTAAAGGCCTACTTCACTGGTTTGAATATGAAGGTGTATTGAACTCAGAGATCCTATGTGGTATAAATGTGCGAAAAAAATTGAAATCGGTTCATCCTAGCCTGAGAAAAGGCAGAAAGAGTGTTTTTTTTAACCCTATATTTCTCTTTCTCGTGACATCACAGAAAGAGAAATATAGGGTTAAAAAAAAACTTACCTTGTAAATATTACTGTGATGTCACAGTAATATTTACAAAGTAAGTTTTTTTTCACGAGAAAGAGAAATATAGGGTTAAGAAAACACTCTTTCTGCCTTTTCTCAGGCTAGGATGAACCGATTTCAATTTTTTTTTGCACATTTATACTACATAGGATCTCAGAATTCAATACACCTTCATATTCAAACCGGTGAAGTAGGCCTTTAAATATATGTAATGCACATACAGATTCACTATAATTCTGACTTGACTGTAGCTATTTCAAATGTTGAGATTTTTTTTTTGCCTTTTTTTTGTGCAAACCAAGTACATAATATTGAATGTGAAAGTTGTCACTATTTGTATTATTAAACATCTGATGGTAAAAAAAAATTAATTCCTGTTTATTGTATTCTCATCATGTTTATAAATGTACACTGAACAAAAAATATACCCTGCGTTCCAATCCCCATACTTCCCTACTGTTTAGTATGCCAACAAAAAGATTTAGGACGTCCCTATACATGCACCTCAGCATGGATAAATGCCCCACTAACTCCAATAGCATTTTGGAGTATTCGTCTTTATTCATGACATTTCTCGACATTATGAAAAAAAAATCTTCCTTATCTAATTTTTTTCTCTCTCCTGTCTGTGGCCCTAAAACTCCTCTGTACTCTAGTATGTAGTGTAGTAAAAAGACTAAAACTCTTCTGTACTTAGTATGTAGTGAAGTAAAAAGACTAAAACTCTTCTGTACTTTAGTATGTAGTGTAGTAAAAAGACTAAAACTCTTCTGTACTTTAGTATGTAGTGTAGTAAAAAGAAAGAGTATGTGATTTGGAACGCAGGGGTAAATGCAACACTTGTTTTTAAAAAAGCTGAAAGCAAAATATGTAAGACTTTCTCTCTGATCACTAAAGGCCTATTCCTCTCAAATTTAATTCACAAATGTGTTTAAATTTGACATACTGGTAAATTAATAATAATAATGAAATAATGGATTGGATTTATATAGCGCTTTTCAAGGCACTCAAAGCGCTTTACAGGGTTCCAGGTTCCATTCATTCACACACAGTCATACTGGTGGTGGTAAACTACGAGAGTAGCCACAGCTGCCCTGGGGCAGACTGACGGAAGCGTGGCTGCCATTCAGCGCCTACGGCCCCTCAGACCACCACCTCAAACATACAGCAGTCATACACATTCACACCAGGCAAGGTGGGTGAAGTGTCTTGCCCAAGGACACAACAACCATGACACAGGTGGCAGAGCGGGGATCGAACCGCCAACCCTTGGATCATTGGCCAACCCGCTTAACCACCTGAGCCACAAGTACGCCATAATTAAATTATTATTTGTTAATTAATCTGATTAGACAGCAGGATTATTGAACACGTACCCACAACAAAAGGACACACTAGAAAAAAATTGTTGTGGCAAATATCTTCCATACATTTCCTAGTTTTTATGAAGTAAATTATATATTTTTACAAGTGACACATTTCTCCATAAAATGTTCTGTGTAAATAAGAGCCGTTTGATGCTTTTATTTCAGATGTATTTGTTATTTAAAAAAAAATTAAATAATTTTAGATCCATAAGTGACATTTCACAAGTCTAATAAATATATAGTTTCATCTTTAAAAACAGAAATAGTGCATTTATTGGGGAATATTTTATGCTTTGGACGAATAAAAATTTGATCAGATAATTAAAATGCTATAAATTGTTTTAAATATATTTAATATAATTGATTATATGTAAAAGTATTTTTCCCTTTATATTAAACAATTTTGACATTTCCTACATTATATCGACTACAATTCATAGGGATTTTAAACATATTTATTTTATTTTTGCTTTTAACATTTTCTGTAAATCAAGGGCTGCTTTTATATCAGATGTATTCATGTATGTTCATATTCATCATGTTAAATAATTGATGGCGCTTCCTTTTAATTTGCTTATACAAACAACGCCGATTTACGTCCAAACCCATCTCTTTTAACAGTTTAAAATTAGCTTTTTTCCTATATTTCCTAAATATAAATGCATTTTTTTCATACATATCCATATATTTAGTAGCCTGTTGTTGTTGGTAATAAACAAGGGCATATTTTGGGCTCCCTCCCCCTCTGTAGCCCCCCCCCCCCCCTCCAAAGGACAAAGACTGAAATGGGTCAGACCAGATTCACTAGCAGAAGACGCACAATCCTCCATCATGAAAGCTAGCTCCTCAGCGAGACGACCCAGATGCTGTGGCCGACATTCAGCTACCATGAGCCGGACACAATTCTCAGGATGTACCGCTGAATAGGTGGACCATATAGGTGAAAAGGGCTTTATTGATAATCCAACATTTTTTTGATAAATAGACGCAAGATGTACATTGTTCGCGGGCTGTTCGCTGACGTTGGAGTATCTACTTCGCCTCGATTGGATTGAACTGGTTCGCGTGGGTTCGCCGAGCAGGATTTCTACCGACACATTTGGCAGTGAGCGATCCGACAAGAGGGACCATGAAAGCGGCCACGAGTTGAACTGTGTCCCCGGTGGAAGATAAATAAGGTAAAATAGCCAGTAAAGACGAGGATTGAGCATTTAGAATGAGATGTGTTTGTAGCGCGACTAGCCAATGGCAGGTGCTGCTGCGCGAACTAGTCTCAAGCGAATTACACAAAGCCAAAAATATTATTCTCTATTATATGTAATCTTCCTTTTCTAGAAGACTGTCGCTATAATGCTTTGTTAATTAAGCTTTATATGACGTTAATGTAACAGTACACAACCTAAGAATTGGTCCACAGTGCCCTGATTTACACGCAAGGTAATTTTTAGCCTGGAATATTCGCGTTTACGTCGTTTCGCCGTCAGTTCGCCTTCTGCTGACATCAGATTCCAAGATGTTAGGCCGATTTTGGGTCATTCTTAAGACACGCCCACTTTTATTTCCCTCTAGAATTTGAAGAAAAACAAACCCTGCGTTCCAATCCCCATACTTCCCTACTATTTAGTACGCCAGAAAAAGATTTAGGATGTCCCAATACATGCACGTCAATTGTAGTATGCTGAAAATACATAAGTGCCCCACTAACTCCAATAGCATTTTGGAGTATTCGTCTTTATTCTTGACATTTCTCGACATAATGAAAAAAAACTTCCTTAACTGATTTTTTTTCTCTCCTGTCTGTGGCCCTAAAACTCTTCTGTACTTTAGTATGTAGTGTAGTAAAAAGACTAAAACTCTTCTGTACTTTAGTATGTAGTGTAGTAAAAAGACTAAAACTCTTCTGTCCTTTAGTATGTAGTGTAGTAAAAAGACTAAAACTCTTCTGTACTTTAGTATGTAGTGTAGTAAAAAGACTAAAACTCTTCTGTGCTTTAGTATGTAGTGTAGTAAAAAGACTAAAACTCTTCTGTACTTTAGTATGTAGTGTAGTAAAAAGACTAAAACTCTTCTGTACTTTAGTATGTAGTGTAGTAAAAAGACTAAAACTCTTCTGTGCTTTAGTATGTAGTGTAGTAAAAAGACTAAAACTCTTCTGTACTTTAGTATGTAGTGTAGTAAAAAGACTAAAACTCTTCTGTACTTTAGTATGTAGTGTAGTAAAGAGAAAATGTGTTATTGACATCAAGTGTTCTCCAGAATCACTGACTACATCTGTAAATGTCCGTGTGACTAAAATAGTTGCACTCTGGAGCCCCCCCCCCCCCCCCCCACACACACACACACACACACACACACACACACAGAGATAGTGTGTAATAACCTACATGATAAATAAATAAAAATTCTTAGCAGTAGAATCAACAACTGAAACATTTCTTGGGCTCTTCTTGGGATTTTTCTGAGCTCCTGCACCAGTGTCAGGGGGGAGGGGGGGGGGGGCACCAGTTTGTAAACGCTGCCATACTGAGAAATACAGAGAGAGTTTTGTGGAGCTGATAATAGGCTTAATCAAAGTTTGTGTCTACTCGTTTTGGCGATGGGTTGAATTTTGAAAGTAACAAGCAGACATTCATTTATAGGGAAAAAATAAAAGTTACGCACTCTAGCTTTAAGTGCCTGTGTCCCTCCCTGGCTGGTAGATAGTGGGTCAGATAGCATGTGTAATAAATGGTGATAAGGTGAAATGTCCCCTTCCCTCTTTACAGGTAAAACACCTTTCTGTGTTAAAGTCCGTTCCAAAGATCCTACACAACGTCTAATGGAGAACGCTTCAAGCTATCGGCTAGGTGAGTTTAAACTTCACGCTCAAAAGCATATAGGCCTACAGCTCCGGAAAAAAATGAAGAGACACATGTAAATTATGTGATCTGTTTGTGTTATTTGTTGTCTTATATGTTATATATTTGCCATCTTTCTCTACTGCTGGCTGTACAACAAATTGCCCCTCGGGGATAATAAAGATACCTTGAACCTGGATTTTTCTTAAATCTTCATCTCTACATTACTTAATGGA
>CM049416.1:24312500-24327500 GCA_026929865.2 Hyperoplus lanceolatus
GATAAAAACGAGCAAAAATAAACAAAATAAAACCTCAAAGAAATCGAAGCCTCACCTTGTCACAAAAACTACAATTCCCACAACCACTACTCAGAGCCCAACAACTACGACGACATCCCTTCCTCTTCCTGTTCCAACAGCCAATAGAATCGCAGCTCCAAGAACTACCGTCAAAGTCGAACCACCACCACCACCAAAGAAGCAGCAGGAAATTGAAATTGAAACTACAAATCGTCTCGCTGTAAAAACTACAACTCCCACCACAACCACCACAACAACAAATCCACCTACAACTTCTTCTTCTTCTACTACATCTACTCCTACCACGGACGCTTCTGATTGGTCGATTAAGCGAATGACATCATCACCGAGTTTACTGATAGTCCCTAAAGGTGACGTGCAGTCGGAGCCCGTGCTGGAAAACTCAAGCGTAGTCTCGGTAACGACGGGCGGCGCGGTGAAAAGCGGCGTGGTGGCTTTCATGGTGCTAGGGCTAGCCGTGCTAACATTAGCGCTCGCCATCGGAGGACGCAAAGCGATGGAATCGTTCGATAGACGCCATTACACGAGACTGGAGCTGAATGATTTGCACTACGAGGTCTGAAAAGGGACAAAATTCATTCAAGACAGGGGAGTTTTTTTTTTTGTTTTGTTTTTATTAAGGGAGCCCCCGGAAGGACGTCATGTGACAGCAAACGAGACCGTCAGTGCAAAGAAAGCTATTTTTATCTTATATAGTCTTTAATGCACTACGAGGTCTGAAGACGGACGCAATTCATTCAAAACAAGGGAGTTTTTTTTTAATAATTTTTTGGGCATTTTCAAGCTTTATTAGACAGTACAGAGTTGAAATGGGGAGACAGAGAGAGAGAGAGAGGGAGGGGGGGTATGACCTGCAGTAAAGGTCCACGGGTTGGATTTGAACCCGCGACCACTGCAACGAAGGCCAGAGCCGATATGGTACGCGCTCTATCCACTACACCACCAGAGCGCCCCCCAACATTGGCAAGCTTTTGAGTTTTTATGTAAGGGAGCCCGGAAAGGACAATTACGTTATGTAACAGCAAACGAGACCGTCAGTGCAAAGAAAGCTATTTTTATTTTATATAGTCTGTCTTTATGCACTACGAGGTCTGAAGAGGGACAAAATTCAACATGGGAGTTTTTGATTTTTTTTTAAGATTATTTTTTGGCATTTTCAAGCTTTATTAGACAGTACAGAGTTGAAATGGGGAGAGAGAGAGGGAGAGAGAGAGAGAGGGGGGGGGGGGGGATGACCTGCAGTAAAGGTCCACGGGTCGGATTTGAACCCGCGACCAGTTTTTATGTAAGGGAGCTCGGAAGGGACAATTATGCCAATTATAAAATGAGTTATTTTAAGATTGTTAACATTCATCTGACGATATTTAAATTTTCAACAATTTGCACAAAAATTACACAATAATAGAATGTTTACTTCACTATGTTCGAGCTGTGGTGAATATAGAATACTCTATCCTGATTGGACAGACGGTTTTTATCATTATTCTGAGATAACCAGACAGCTTGTTGATGGCTTGGGTTTGCCGACATGACAAGATAATGTGGCAGGGATTGATCACTTAGGATACACTAATGGGAACACAATGCACTTTTTAAGATGAGTTTTTAGCCCTTTACGTCTGCATTATTTACTTAAATCTGGGGTGGAGGATTTGGGGAGAAAATGGCAGTTGGGATAGAGATTCGAATCCAAATACCTCAACCGCTCCACTTGTTCTCTTTGGTCCCTCCCCTATGGTCCCTCCCTGACACGCTCTACACACCAACAAAGCCGTGCCAAAGTAAATGAACAGTCCCAATAGCCAATAAGGACAGAGAATCGGAGCCTTGCTCTGATTGGTCAAAGTGTACATGTTAATTTTGACCAATCAGAAATCATATACCCCAGCTTTAATAGGAGTGACTGAGTAACATACAGCTCCGGAAAATATTAAGAGACCACTCCAAATGTTCAGTGTCTCTCGTTTTACTCTTTAGAGGCATATGTTTGAGTAGAATGAACATTTTGGTTTTATAATATAAACTACTGACAACATTTCTACCAAATTCATTGTTTGTCCTTAAGAGCATTTTCAATAAGTAATGTTGAGATGAAGATTGGAGAAAAATCCAGACTGGTCTCTGAATGTTTTTTTCCAGAGCTGTAGATAAAATCCTCTCTTACTTCTTAAGCTAAAATAAAGTCAATCATTTGGATCCTGTTAAAAATAAATTGTCTCATAGATAGATGAAAGATTTTTGGCTGAAATACAAATCCAAAATTACCTGTATAATCCTGTCCCAATCAGTGCTCGATCGCTTTTTTCTTCTCAGCATTTAACATCGTTTGTTGATTCTTGTCAACTTTTTTTATATTTTTGTTGGCATTTCCAAGCTTTATTAGACAGTACAGAGATGAAATGGGGAGACAGAGAGAGAGAGAGAGAGAGAGAGAGGGAGGGGGGGATGACCTGCAGTAAAGGTCCACGGGTCGGACTTGAACCCGCGACCACTGCAACGAAGGCCGGAGCCAATATGGTACACGCTCTATCCACTACGCCACCGGAGCGCCCCGATTCTTGACAACTTTGACTTTTTTTTTGCTTTTAAGCAGATTTTTGACATCCTGCCGATAGTTTAATTTAACCTCCCGTCCTGTCGAAAGCAGTAATATTATATTTCAGCTGTTGATGGAAAAACGATCATAAAAACAAAAAGCAATATTCAGTATTTTTATCCCTGGAACTCAGGAAGCCTCTGGACTCAAACCATAATGTGTTAAAGCTTGTAGTGTGGGCGCCTTGTTTTGGGTCATTCGTTGTTTTTTAAATTCAAATTGATGTGAAAGTTTAATTTTCTCTGCTCAAATTGAAGGTCATTTTAAATTTATGGAACAAATTTGGTTCAAGAAGGGTCAAGAAGAAAATAGACCATTTAAAAAAAAAAAAAAAAATTCTTCCCATCTTCCAAAATGGCCGCAATCAAAATCATGAGTTTTAGACACCTGCGACGACTCTGAGACTATTTTGAGAGTAGATTTGTCGCAAACATTTTTTTAACAAAATTCAAGCGACAGGACTGCGAGGCTCTGCGACTGATGCGAGGAAATTGAGACCCCCGCGAACGTTTCAAGACAGTTTAGAGACTCCCTCCAGAATGCAGTCTCCAACTTGTCGCAGCCCAGTGAGATACGGGCCTAACCTTCAATTTAGAAGTGAGAACAAAACTTTCGCATTCATTTGAAATTTGATAACACTTGACTGTCCAGGCGCCAGACTATAGAACGCGAACACAGAAATGTACATTAGGCCTTGTGGTTTGTTGAGGCCTTTCTTTATTGCCATCCGGGTCTGTTAAAGGTGTAGTCAGTGATTCTGGAGAACGCTTGTTGTCAAAATCACTTTTTAGTCAAAATCTGTGAATATCTCCTCATGATCTGCTACCTGTCTGTACTGTGTGTGCGAGCTGGAAAAAAAACCCCAGTGTTAATTCACAGCCTAGACTCTGTAAACTGGTGTATTGTGAGCTAGCCCCCTTTGTTTCGCGGTTTGAATTTGACAAAGTGATTTTTAACAACAAGCGTTCTCCAGAATCACTGACTGCACCTTTAAACTAATTAACCCTGTGTGTATACGATGGAAGATACACTTTGCATGTTTTTTTTAATTCCACAGAATTCAACCATACTAATTATTATTATATAAACATATTTGTACTACTATACTTTACACTTACCTTGCGTTCCAATTCACATATTTTTTCTTTTTACTACACTACATACTAAAGTACAGAAGAGTTTTAGTCTTTTTACTACACTACATACTAAAGTACAGAAGAGTTTTAGTCTTTTTACTACACTACATACTAAAGTACAGAAGAGTTTTAGTCTTTTTGCTACACTACATACTAAAGTACAGAAGAGTTTTAGGGCCACAGACAGAAGAGAAGAAAAAAATCAGATGAGAAGGATTTTTTTTCATTAGGTCGAGAAATGTCAAGAAAAAGGACGAATACTGCAAAATGCTATTGGAGTTAGTGGGGCATTTATGTATTTTCAGCATACTACAATTGACGTGCATATATTGGGACATCCTAAATCTTTTTCTGGCGTACTTAATAGTAGGAAGTATGGGGATTGGAACGCAGGGATATTTAAAAACACTCCACTCACGGTTAGATATCTTATGGCAAGATGATGTGACATGTTATGGCTAAATTTGACAATCCAGAATAAAAATGACAGATATATACAACGTAATTTTTATTTTACAAATAGTAGATAACTTTGAGTTTGAGGGAAATCTGCCAACATGTTGACCCGACTAATTATATTTTGTTGTGATAAGTTATCATTGATATGAAATAAAAATGTTCAAAATGTTTAAACAACAGACAGACAGACAGACACAGACAGGCAGACAGAGAGACAGACAGGCAGACAGAGAGACAGACAGGCAGACAGACAGACAGACAGACACAGACAGACAGACAGACAGACAGACAGACACACACAGACAGACACACACACACTTCAAATGTTGAGTTCTACAAACTAAGAATTACCAACAACAACAGTTGTGCCGACTAGATCTCTGTCATACGTAAAAAATGAAAACCCGGCACCGGACAGGAGGGTGTTAGTAGTAAAACTAGTGGTGGCTGCTATTACATCTACAGTGCCCACCATCTCTACCATTGTGTCCTTGAGCAAGACACTTAACCCCAAACTGCTCCAGGGGCGCTGTACTATGGCTGACCCTGCGCTCTGACCCCCTCTGGAGTGTGTCTGTCTGTCTGTCTGTCTGTCTGTCTGTCTGTACTATGGCTGACCCTGTGTGAGGACCCCCTCTGGAGTGTGTGTCTGTCTGTCTGTCTGTCTGTCTGTCTGTCTGTCTGTCTGTACTATGGCTGACCCTGTGTGAGGACCCCCTCTGGAGTGTGTCTGTCTGTCTGTCTGCCTGTCTGTCTGTCTGTCTGTCTGTCTGCCTGCCTGTCTGTCTGTCTGTCTGTCTGTCTGTCTGTCTGTCTGTCTGTCTGTCTGTATAAAGTAACTTAACTTATATCTCTATACATACTGTATGAAGATAATACAAAACGCCCCACACACTCAAAAGCAATTCTATAAAATGTTACATCTTGCTTGCCGTAGAATATCCAACCCACTCACTCTCTCACTGTTAATATTTTTAACTTTTTGTAATTTTTGTTCGACATTATTCTCGCGTATCGCTCACTCGTGGATGTACATTTTAAAGATGGATGCAAATCTTCTTACCGATCAATGCACTATAACTGTATAACTCCTGTGTTTTTTTGATATAAATAAGATTTTCGCTTCTTTTTAAAAATATTAGATTGTTTTTCATAGGTAAGAGTTTCACTGGTTGCGCTGCACTATTTTCCTATAATAAGTAAGTTTGTATTGGATGTATTTTGGGATGGGGGGTGGGGGGAGGGGGGTTGGGACACAGACAGACACAGAGACAGAGAGAGAGATAGACAGACACACAGAGAGACAGACAGACAGAAACACACCGACAGAGAGACAGACAGACAGAGAGATAGATAGACAGACACACAGAGAGACAGAAACACACCGACAGAGATACAGACAGACAGACAGACACACACACACACACACACACAGACAGAGACACACAGACATACAGACAGACTAAAGCTGCACTCACTCACGCTCGCTCGCACACACACACACACACACACACACACACTGAGGCTGCCATGGCGCCTGTTCAACACTAGGGAGCAGCACTCACCTGATTGTTTTCTCTTTATTGCTTCGTTGACTCTTTGGTCTTTCCATCGATGGTTCAGTTTGGTCTCGTTTTGTGACGTGAAGCTTTTGCATACGTTTGGAATTTGATGTTTTTGTTCTTGTAAAGAATTAATAAAAAAAAAATGTGATTTTTGAAAAAAAATGTTTTGTCTATTAATTAAAGGGACACTGTGTAACATTTTAAGTAATGTATCAGCTAAAATCAATATCCTCATTCATAAATATGTCCTCATTGGTGTAAAATCACCTCTGCCAATAATCTGAATTATCCTCCAGAGCGGAGAATTACAAATATTAATATTACATTTTGTACATTGAGCAGGCAGGTCTTATGGAGGAATCCATGTTGGTTGGAATGTCATCAGGTGCATTGTTTAGAATGTAGAATTGTTCTTGTTGAAGGCCACTGTAGCTTCTGTTATTATTCTAAAGGGGTGGGGTTACCCAGGGAGCGTTGCATTCTAGAACTTTCTTGATGATGTCATATTACACACTGCACCTTCAAGGATCCTAATATAATATAATGGTCTTGCATTAAAGGTGGAGTCCTCACAATCCGCTACCTGTCCATCTGTGTGTGTGTGTGTGTGTGTGTGTGTGTGTGTGTGTGTGTGTGTGTGTGCGTGTGTGTGTGTGTGCCCTAAATAAATCTGGTGTTAATACCTTAATATACACGGCCTAGGCTCTGTAAACTGGTATGCGCTGCAGGCCTTACTAAAAAAAAAAAGGGTCCCACCGTAGCTAGCAACATGCCCCTTCACAGAGCCTCAGATGTGTATTCATAACAACATTGGAATGTTTGTCAGCACACACACAGTACAGACAGGTAGTGGATCATGAGGAGATATTCACTGATTTTGACAAAATCTGATTTTGAAAACAAGCGTTCTCCAGAATCACTGACTCGAACTTTAAAGGTACAATGTGCAGTTTTTCCGCAGATACAGAATTACACACTGTAGCTTTAAGTGGCTGCTGAGTGCGCAAGTGATCAAAGGTTGTGTGTTCGGGTATGGAATATGATCCTATTCTTAAAACAACTCAGGCCCCAGCGAGAATTGAACTCGCGACCCCTGGTTTACAAGACCAGTGCTCTAACCACTGAGCTATGGAGCCAGATGTGCCTCAAAAAACTCAAAATACTATATACATCTTAATGGAAATGTATGCTATTGCTAACTGGTGCTAACTTGGTTCAGATGATGAAAATTAAGGTTGTGTTCCGAATCGCATACTCTTTCTTTTTTCTATTCTACAAACTACATCCGACGATAAAAATAATCTAGTTAGGATGCAGTAGGCATACTATTGGGACATACTTTACTCTCTTATTTCATCATAACATGGCTCCTTGATCTTGCCTCTTGCTTTGATATCCGTCTCATCCCCGTTTGTTTTCATATGGAGGCTTTGTCAATGTGACGTCACTTCGCGTGCGCACTGGATTGTGGGTCAGAATCGCCCAAATAGGATGTAGTTTTCAACACGAACAATCTTGGCCGCATGAAGTAGGACATCCGGGTACTTCTAACCATAGACATTATAAAGGGTAGACGCCCCATTGGCCGTTGAGCACGAGAAATGCGGGCGCCATCTTGGAAGGGTCAAAACCATAGCAACAAACAAATGTCCCCACTTGGTGATAGCAAACCATAGACATATATTATATCTATGATAGCAAACAAACAA
Source organism: Hyperoplus lanceolatus (assembly GCA_026929865.2). Taxonomy (NCBI): domain Eukaryota; kingdom Metazoa; phylum Chordata; class Actinopteri; order Uranoscopiformes; family Ammodytidae; genus Hyperoplus; species Hyperoplus lanceolatus. The sequence continues at coordinate 24,320,008 of CM049416.1, forward strand.
GATGCCAGCTCACTGTGCTGCGTTTGGATGCTCTAATCGGCGGACCACCGTCAACAGGGCTCGGGGGATTACCTTTCACAAGTAAGATTTAACATTATCGTACTATTGATTGTATTTTGTGAATAGAACCAGAGTTTATATTACTGTACTGAAATCGTGTCCAGCTAGCTAAGCTAGGTTATGTTTACTACGGCCGGTGTTCACCCCATAGCCGGCTATGAACTGAGACTTGATAAGTCATATCCCATAACACTGACTTAGACACTTGTTGAAGGTTTCCCAAGGACAAAGATGAGAGGAAGAAGTGGGAAGTGGCTGTGAGGAGACGCGGATTCACTGCCAGTTGTTCCACAGTGCTGTGCTCGCAACATTTTAAACAGGACGATTTGGATCGGACGGGTCAGATTGTCCGCCTCCGAGATAGTGTTATTCCATCTGTCTTCAGCTTCCCGGTTCACCTCCAAAGAGTAGGTGTTGCATCATAAGGATATGGATATATTATAATTCACAAATGTAAATAGGCTATACAGCTCCGGAAAACATTAAGAGACCACTCCAAATGCTCATTGTCTCTTGTTTTACTCTTTTGAGGCATATGTTTGAGCTTCCTTTGACAAGAGCTACCACCTTCTAACCCTGAAAAATCACGGCGGTTTAGTGATTCCATCACTAGGCACAGTGAAGGTTTGATTTTATTTTTATTATCTTGTATTTTATGTTTTAATCTTAGTATATTAAAGTTGCTTTGTTATTATTTTATTTTCTCTGTTCTGTAAAGTCTATTTGAGCACTGTGTAAAGCACTATATACATATAATGTATTATTATTATTATTATTATTATTATTATTATTATTATTATTATTATTATTATTATAAGGTGCTGAGAGCTGCAGAGAGGGTGATCCGCCGGGCTTCAACGATGCAAGCTCCTAAGGTGTCCGCAGTCACACACTTCGTCCGGGAGGAGATTGGAACGGAGGATGTGTTTCTGCTTGGGGAACATATTGAGGAGACACAGTTTGGCATCGACAACCACCATTACGACTTGTTGTCATTGGTTGTGTCTGTCTTCCACAAGTTAAGGCTGCACCACATTGCCAAACACGCCTCGCTTCAACTACAGAAAGGGAGCACAAGAAAGAAGCTCTGTAAAACAGTCCTCTTTCAGGGGTTTTAGCTAATCAGAGAGCAGATCAAAATCCTTTAAAAAAATTCGATTGTAAGGATGGTTTATTTTATGCATTTTTAGTATTATTGTTTGCTGTTGTTTGATTTTCTTTTGATTGCTGTGGTTTTGTATTGAATGTGTTTTTAAATGTAGCGCGCTGCAAGGCACGCATTGATTTCCTGTCTGTGTCTGAGGAACCAACTCGAGACTAGACTGAACTTGGTATTCCCCCCCCCCCCCCCCCCAGTATAGAACATTGGACAACCAACTCCAGTTTAGGAATAACTGCCTTTTCCTGTAGTGCCCCTAATTCATGGAATGCTCTGCAGAGCAACTTAAAAATGACTGCTCTACTCTTGGTTTATTTGAATCTATGATTTCTGAATTTTACACATCTGACTGTAACTGTTTTAGCTGAATTCATTGTTCATTTAGTATTTTATTTTTGCTCTTGTTTTGTATTTTGTATAGGCCTACTTTATTTAAATTAATATATTTTATTTCTGTTCTCTGTTTATGTTATCCCTGTGATTGTCTTTATTGTGTATGCTCGTCACTGTAAATTAATAAATATATTTATATATAGCCTAATCATATATTGTTAACTTATTAAAATAGCTGACTTTACTGCCCCTATCTGTTTCTGCTTCTCTATCATATTTAGTCTAATGTGTGTGTGATTTGCAAAATACCTATCATAGCCTACATCACATAGGCTATCATAAAGGTGACCAGACGTCCCCATTGTTGGTTGCCTGTCCCTGTAAACAGAAACAACTACCTGTTCCCGTTTTGTTGACACCTCATTAGGTTTTTCAATCAGATTGCTAGTCAAACTGGAAATGTCTCCGTTTTCCCCCTTTTGGGGATGTTCCTCGTTTTGATCTCGGACGTCTGGTTACTTATATCATATCAGAATCTTCTATGACTGTTAAGCCCACTATGAATATTAAAACACGTCGAAACTTGTGCCCTGTATCTTAGCTAGATGTATGATCTTTGCAGCAAAGAAGACCGCGTGAAAATCAGTTTGGTATTTAATGAGATATGATTAATTACATGCGCTGACAGTTCATTGCACCTGCCAAACAGACTACACTGAGTGGAACGTGTGACCCTTCCAAGATGGCGCCCGCATTTCTCGTCAGCGCCAATAGGCAGTAGCGGCCAACGAGGCGTCTATCCTTTATAATGTCTATGCTTCTAACCATCCTAAATCTGGCCACAAGAATCGGGACATTCTAAATCTTTTTTCTACCATACTATATAGTAGAAAGTATGCGATTCGGAACGCAACCTATATGTTTAAATGTTTCTGCAAACTACCACAGTTATCCTGAGGCCGCCATGTTGCACCGCCATGTGTCTACAGTAGCACTGAACGGACAAACTTAACGGCCTTACACGCAAAACCAGTGTTAATACGCCATATTACGTCATTTTGTGAAGTTTAACATCTATTTTTACCTGTTTACAGTGCCCCCCCCCCCCGGGAAAATAGTCCTATCTCCGCCACTGGTTTAGGAATGGGGGGGGAGTTTCCTCAAGAGACAACGAAAATAGAAACTAAACTTTCCATAATCATTCTCAGCACTATTCTGAAGGTTATTACGGAAGGATTTGTTCATATGTTGTTCACTGTCTGATTTATGAGAGAGAGAGAGAGAGAGAGAGAGAGAGAGACAGAGAGAGAGAGAGAGAGAGAGAGAGAGAGAGAGAGAGAAGGTTATTACAGAAGGATTTGTTCATATGTTGTTCACTGTCTGAGTTATGAGACATTTTCTTCTTGAGCATTTTTTAAAAGACCTGTAGCCTACATAGTATTTTTTTGATTTATAAAATGGAAAAAAACGCTGTATCCCAAAATCTGACCCCCCCCCCCCCATGAAAGTAGTCCTATCTCCAGCCCTGGTTTAGGAAAGGCGGCGGGGGGGGGGGGGGGGGGGTATAAAACAAATATATTAATGTGCATATGACAATAAACAACCTTGAATCTTGAAATAAACATGTTTTTTTCTGGGTTTGTCCCTGCTCCAAACCCAGTGTTGATACTTTGGTTGCGTTCCAAATCTCCTCCTCTTTCTTCTCTCTATTCTACATACTACATCCGACGATAAAAAGAATCTAGTTAGGATGCAGTAGGCATACTATTGGGACATACTTTACTCTCTTATTTCATCATAACATTGCGCCTTGATCTTGCCTCTTGCTTTTATATCCGTCTCATCCCCGTTTGTTTTCATATGGAGGCTTCGTCGATGTTACGTCACTTCACGTGCGCACTGGATTGTGGGTCAGAATCGCCCAAATAGGATGCACTTTTCAACACTAACAATCTTGGCCGCATGAAGGAGACCATCCGGGTATTCTAACCATCCTAAATCTGGCCACAAGAATCGGGACATCCTAAATCTTTTTTCTACATACTATATAGTAGAAAGTATGCGATTCGGAACGCAACCTTTATATTGCCTGCGCTCCAATCCCCATACTTCCATACTATTTAGTACGCCAGAAAAAGATTTAGGATGTCCCGATACACACACGTCAATTGACACACCAGCGACATGCTAACACACACACACCTGGGACCAGTACTACAGGTAAGAACAACATCATACCATTAAGTTAAGAGCACACACACACACACACACACACACACACACACACACACACACATTAGAACTTAAAAAACACACTTATAGATAGTAGTTAGATTCAAGATTCAAGCCCTGTGTTCCAATCCCCATACTTCCCTACTATTTAGTATGCCAGAAAAAGATTTAGGATGTCCCAATACACACACGTCAATTGTAGTATGCTATAAAATACATAAATGCCCCACTAACTCCAGTAGCATTTTGGAGTATTCGTCTTTATTCTTGACATTTCTCGACACAAGGAAAAAAAATCTTCCTCATCTGATTTTTTTTTCTCTCCTGTCTGTGGCCCTAAAACTCTTCTGTACTTTAGTATGTAGTGTAGTAAAAAGACTAAAACTCTTCTGTACTTTAGTATGTAGTGTAGTAAAAAGACTAAAACTCTTCTGTACTTTAGTATGTAGTGTAGTGAAAAGACTAAAACTCTTCTGTACTTTAGTATGTAGTGTAGTAAAACGACTAAAACTCTTCTGTACTTTAGTATGTAGTGTAGTAAAAAGACTAAAACTCTTCTGTACTTTAGTATGTAGCATAGTAAAAAGACTAAAACTCTTCTGTACTTTAGTATGTAGCGTAGTAAAAAGACTAAAACTCTTCTGTACTTTAGTATGTAGCGTAGTAAAAAGACTAAAACTCTTCTGTACTTTAGTATGTAGCGTAGTAAAAAGACTAAAACTCTTCTGTACTTTAGTATGTAGTGTAGTAAAAAGACTAAAACTCTTCTGTACTTTAGTATGCAGTGTAGTAAAAAGACTAAAACTCTTCTGTACTTTAGTATGTAGTGTAGTAAAAAGACTAAAACTCTTCTGTACTTTAGTATGTAGTGTAGGAAAGAGACTAAAACTCTTCTGTACTTTAGTATGTAGTGTAGTGAAAAGACAAACTCTTCTGTACTTTAGTATGTAGTGTAGTAAAAAGACTAAAACTCTTCTGTACTTTAGTATGTAGCGTAGTAAAAAGACTAAAACTCTTCTGTACTTTAGTATGTAGCGTAGTAAAAAGACTAAAACTCTTCTGTACTTTAGTATGTAGTGTAGTAAAAAGACTAAAACTCTTCTGTACTTTAGTATGTAGTGTAGTAAAAAGACTAAAACTCTTCTGTAGCCTACTTTAGTATGTAGTGTAGTAAAAAGACTAAAACTCTTCTGTACTTTAGTATGTAGTGTAGGAAAGAGAAAGAGTATGTGATTTAGAACGCAGGGTGAGTGTCCTTTTGAATAGATAAAAATGATAACCATGTTTTTCCTGGTTTTTTTCTCTGCCCCCCCCCCCCCCTCCCCATGAAGGTATTCCTATCTCCGCCACTGGTTTAGGAAAAGGGGGGGGGGTTTGCTGCCCCACACAGCGGAAGGAGACGAAGCGAATCCACAGCGAGACAATGTGAGACGCTCCGCCGCAGTTTAGCAAAACGCAAACCCGAAGCTACCATGGACTCTGCGGCCATTTAAACAGCATTTTAAACTTACATTATCGCTTGGAAAATAAGCCTTTTAGTTTAACCGAGAGGCAGCGGCCCTTAGCAGCGATGGGAGGCCGACGCTGAGGGCCGAAAATCGGGTTCAGAATCTGGAGAAGATGGGGATGGGTGTCGTGCTATGGAGCCTGCTACTGTTCAGTTTTTGTTTTCTTATTCGAGGTGAGTTTTTTGTGTTTTTTCCCACCGATTCTAACCCATTTTCTGACGTAATTCCTGCTTTTACGTCTTCATGTGTGGCGTATATATGTCCAAATTAGTGTTTTATGGTGTTAAAGTCCTGAAAAAAGCTGGGTTTTGTTTAGTGATTCACCGGGGAATGTTGTGAAGATGTGTCCCAGAATAGGGCCTCGCTTTACGGATGGGATTCCTAACGTTAGCCTAGTGGGAATGCTATGCTAATCTTATCCGAAGAATCGAAACACAAATCAGTGTATTTTCACATCCTTATCTGTACGGAAAACTCCCATGGGCTTGTTTGTTCGAAGAGAAGCTCCACTTTGAGCGTTTTTATCGTTATTTTTCCCCTGTTTTTAGCGCTTGTTAGCGGCTAACTTTCATAACTTTACAAAAGCTATAGCGCTAGCATCAGTTAGCACAACAAATGCTACATCCACCACTTGCACAATGACTTAATATCACGTAGTTAACGCTTAACAACCAGATAACCGTCTGAATTCTCATTATTTGGCCTTTAAATCAACTATAATGTGTTTAAATCCCAGTTAGCCCAGTTTTTATATACATCAAAGGATGCTATGCTAACGAGCAACAGCTAACCGAGGTCATTTCTGCACAGAACCGCATTTATTTACTTAAAAAAGTAGTTTTTCTTGTATATTTGCGCTTGTTTTACACAGAAAAATCGTTACATTTGACTGAAAGATAGTTAAATATCAGTCCAAACCGCTAAACCTGAAATACCGTTAAGATAAGTACAAGAAAAACACAACAAAGCCAAAATATTTTAACATTTAATCCAAATTAAGATAAAATAAATGTCATAAGTACGTCCTATATTCCTATAATTCTGTTATGTGAATGTTAATACAGTTGGAATCAATACATAGTCAGATAAAGACTCCACTTCTCTGTAACTTTGTTTATTTGATGTTTTAACATAAAAAAGAGATTAATTCGATAATAACTAAGTTAAATGTTTAACTGCAGACAGACAGAACTAACTGACTATTACCATGTCGTTAGCCTCATAGCATTATTGCCTAAATCATATTTACTCTATTCTACATCTATTTTTCGTTAGCCTAATATCATAATTGCCTGACTCATATTTTAAGGGTTATAGAGTAGGTTAAAGTAAATATGATTTAGTCATTATGCTATGAGGCTAGCGATTTGGAATTAAAAAAATCACAAAGCCAAAATATTTCACCATGATGTGTGTTTGCTTGGTTTAAACCTCATTTGTTTTTTTAAGTGTTTTTCATAGTTTCACACGTCTGAGATCTGAGAGCCCGTTTTCACCATTTAAGTATTTTTTTAAACCCCAAAGTGTTGATGTGTTTATAAGAAATGAATAATAGTCTCGCCTCCTCTTCCCTGGGATATGGTGAATAGTCTCGCCTCCCCTTCCCTGGGATATGGTGAATAGTCTCGCCTCCCCTTCCCTGGGATATGGTGAATAGTCTCGCCTCCCCTTCCCTGGGATATGGTGAACTGTGCGTGTGTCCTCTTCCCTGGGATATGGTGAACGTGTGTGAGTGTGTGTTTGAAATTGTGTGTTTGTGTGAAAGTGTGTGTTATTAATAATATGGGCAATATACAGTGAATTATGATCCTTAACTCTAAGGTGGACAAACACACAGACAGACAGACAGATAGAGAGACAGACAGACAGACAGACAGACAGACAGACATATAAACAGACAGAGAGAGAGAGAGACAGACAGATAGAGAGACAGACAGACAGACAGACAGATAGAGAGACAGACAGATAGACAGACAGATAGATAGACAGACAGTATCAAGACAGACAGAGATAGTTTTTATGTTTTTTTTCTTAAAGTTAATTCAAGCAGAAAACCCAGTGAGAAAAACAGCCTCTTATTTCTAGGCCTGACTAATCAATACCATCCTCTGTGTGTGTGTGTGTGTGTGTGTGTGTGTGTGTGTGTGTGTGTGTGTGTGTGTGTGTGTGTGTGTGTGTGTGTGTGAGAGACTGTGTGTGTG
>CM049416.1:24330000-24335000 GCA_026929865.2 Hyperoplus lanceolatus
AATTATAATTTTGGAAAACGCTTGTAGGTTTAAAAAAATAACTCATGAAATTAAAGGTGCAGTCAGTGATTCTGGAGAACCAATTTGTCTCCTCATGATCTGCTACGTGTGTGTGTGTGTGTGTGTGTGTGTGTGTGTGTGTGTGTGTGTGTGTGTGTGTGTGTGTGTGTGTGTGTGTGTGTGTGTGTGTGTGTGTGTGTGTGTGTGTGTGTGTGTGTGTGTGTGTGTGTGTGTGTGTGTGTGTGTATGCGCTGAAACAAAAACCCAGTGTTAATACACAGCCTAGGCTCTGTAAACAGGCATGTTGCTGGCTACAGTGTGTTTGTTTACATACCGGTCTCCAGCAGGTTAGAATGTAAATCCATACGCACTCAGATAAAAGAAGGTCCTAATATATTCATAAGTTTTATTTCAATCACTCGTTCTCCTTTCTAGTGTGTGTGTGTGTGTGTGTGTGTCGCAGAGTGCGTGTGTGTTTGGTTTCTGTGTACATGTGTGTGTGTGTGTCTCTGTGAGTGTGTGTGTGTCTCTGTGCGTGCGTGTGTCTGTGTGAATGTGTGTGTTTCTGTTTGTGAGTGTGTGTCTCTGTGTACGTGTGTGCGTGTCTCTGTGTGTGTGTGTGTGTGTGTGTCTCTCTCTGTGTGTGTGTGCATGTCTGTGTGTGTGTCTCTCTGTGTGTGTCAGTGTGTGAGTGTGTGTCTCTGTGTATGTGTGTGTGTGCGTGTCTCTGTGTGTGTGTGCGTCTGTGTGTGTGTGTGTGTGTCTCTGTGTGTGTGTGTGTGTGTCTCTGTGTGTGTGTGTGTGTGTGTGCATGTCTGTGTGTGTGTCTCTCTGTGTGTGTCAGTGTGTGAGTGTGTGTCTCTGTGTATGTGTGTGTGCGTGTCTCTGTGTGTGTGTGCGTCTTGTGTGTGTGTGTGTGTGTGTGTGTGTGTGTCTCTGTGTGTGTGTGTGCATGTGCATGTCTGTGTGTTTCTGTGTGTGTGTGTGTGTGTCTGTGTGTGTGTGTGTGTGTGTGTGTGTGTGTGTGTGTGTGTGTGATGGAAAGTCTTCAGTGTTTGATCGGCAGTTCAAAGTGAGCCGCCAGTTTATTCTCATCATATACTTTGTGTGCGTCTGATTTAGAATGGTAAATGTTCTCCTCTTATAAAGCTCTTTTCCCTGGTTTTTCACAGACCCAAAGCGCTTTACATTGTTTTGTACACATTCACCCATTCACACACACATTCATACACCGATAGCAGCAGCAGCTACCACGCAGGGTGCAAGCTAACTATCAGGAGACATTTAGGGTTCAGTGTCTCTTTGCCCAGGGACACTTGGACATGTGGCTGGGAGACGGGGGATCCAACCACCGACCCTGTAACCCAGTGGACGACCGCCCTACACACTTCACCACAGCCGCCCCATAGAAAACAGCTTACCCTCTGTACTGCAGTAAACATAAGGAAAATTCAACCAATTAAAACAGTCACCCTGCGTTCCAATCCCCATACTTCCCTACTATTTAGTATGCCAGAAAAAGATTTAGGATGTCCCAATACATGCACGTCAATTGTAGTATGCTGAAAATACATAAATGCCCCCACTAACTCCAATAGCATTTTGGAGTATTCGTCTTTATTCTTGACATTTCTCGACATAATAAAAAATATATCTTCCTTATCTGATTTTTTTTTCTCTCCTGTCTGTGGCCCTAAAACTCTTCTGTACTTTAGTATGTAGTGTAGTAAAAAGACTAAAACTCTTCTGTACTTTAGTATGTAGTGTAGTAAAAAGACTAAAACTCTTCTGTACTTTAGTATGTAGTGTAGTAAAAAGACTAAAACTCTTCTGTACTTTAGTATGTAGTGTAGTAAAAAGACTAAAACTCTTCTGTACTTTAGTATGTAGTGTAGTAAAAAGACTAAAACTCTTCTGTACTTTAGTATGTAGTGTAGTAAAAAGACTAAAACTCTTCTGTACTTTAGTATGTAGTGTAGTAAAAAGAAAGAGTATGTGATTTGGAATGCAGGGCAATTTCTGGTGCAGGGCCCTTTGTTTACAGAGCCTAGGATGTGTAGAACATTGACCAATAATGGTTCACAACTATGGGTCTTTTTTTTTTTTTTTTTTTAAATTTTTTTAGATATTTTTTGGCATTTTTATGCTTTATTGATAGTGTAGAGACAGAGGTGAAATGGGGCAAAGAGGGGAGTGACATGCAGAGAACGACCGCGGGCTGGAATCGAACCCGGGTCCGCTGCTGGCCGAGGCCCATGGGGGGGGACGCCCTACCAACTGAGCTAAGGGCGCCCCCTCAAATACATTTCTCTGACAATTTGTCTTGTCCAGTGACCCAAGGAGACTGCTCATGACAGTGTTCACGCTTGTATCATCAACTGAAAGATTCTGACGGAAAATAGGCACTTAACCGCTCCACTAATATAAACACACACACACACACACACACACACACACACACACACACACACACACACACACACACACACACACACATTGTCCAGTTTGTAAATAACTAAATAATTCTGCAGGTGAAAAGAAGTGAAATGAGTTCCACATGTTCTACAACACCGTGATTACATTCTACACCAAATAGCCACACCAGCACCTAATTCAAACCGTGTGTGTGTGTGTGTGTGTGTGTGTGTGGTGTGTGTGGTGTTTGTGTGTGTGTGGTGTGTGTGTGTGAGAGATATAGCGTGACTCTCCTTCATTGATGCATTCAATGTCTTACATACATCTGTGTGTGTGAAAGCTTGTGTGTGTCACTCACTCACTCACTCACACACACACACACACACACTCACTCACTCACACACACACACACACACACACACACACACACACACACACACACACACACACACACACACACACACACACACACACACAGAGCAACAGAGACAGTGTGTTTCTCTCTCTGTGCGTGTGTGTTGTTACAATGGCCCATTGTTACCCTGGCAGATGTTTCTTGTTTTCTGCAGATTTCAATTTATTTTTTGTTGGAGTTTAAACACAGACATGGACTTCAGTATAAAAGCTCTAAACACAGACATGGACTTCAGTATAAAAGCTCTAAACACAGACATGGACTTCAGTATAAAAGCTCTAAACACAGACATGGACTTCAGTATAAAAGCTCTAAACAGTTTGTTTGATGTTATATACATTTAAAAAGTATGTTAAAGCAGCAACGAGTAACTTTTAAATATCTTTTAAACAGCCTCATGTTTCCTCTGATAATCATAAATTACCTTTAACAGCAAACGAGACCATCAGTGCAAAGAAAGACTTTTTTATATAGTTTTTATTGCTGCATTTGATCTGGTCGTACACCCAGTCCGATTTTCGGTTCGCTCGTGCATGCTCTATGGTCACATATCTGTATTGGTCGCAGATTTCAGTGCGGCGCAGGAACGCGATTTGAGAAGCCTATCCCTCCAGGTGAGGGAAGGGGAGCGGGAGCCTTGTTTGAGACAGTTATTTGTTCATAATGACTGATAACGGGGCTGAACCATCAAAGAAAAAAAAGAAAATGCAATGAAGAAAAGCTAAAAGGGAGAGTGATAGGCGGGCGGGAGGGCGTTGCCAAGCAACGTATACACAATTTCACGCATTTCACGCAGCGAACCTAGACTGCAGTGTTTACTCCTAAATGAATGAGCGGTAGCCTACTAAAACAAAGTTTACTTTGCCTCACCAGCATCATCAGATGACCATTATTCATCTGAAATAGTCATTATTTACAACATAAACACATTACCTCATCGTGATTAGGGCTGGCCCGAATACCATTTTTCAGGCTCCGAATATTCGTTGGTTTTTCCGAGCAAATATCCGGATATTCGGTCCAGAAAAACACACCATCAAAAACAACATTAATAAAAAAATAAATAAAAAAAAAGTTAATAATCCCTATATACTCCCTGGAACCGATTTTGACAATATCTGCATATTATTTTGTTGAAGATTTAATAGCTTTTGAACGTTAATTAATAGGCCTAAGTAAGTTGGAGTTCCTTACCTTTTCCCCGTGGACGTGAACAGCTGTCCAAATCAGCTGTCCTCTCTTACGTAACGGGAGCTTTTCAATTCATCCTGGAATGTGCATCTTTGTTTTCAGGGAATTTGTTCAATAAATCCATAACAAGTACCGAATTATTGATTGTCTTATGTGTCCATATTATATCCATTATATTGACCGGTATTGCCAAGACTTCAGCTCTGCAGCAAGCCAGTCACAGCTTATGGGTGCGGTGCTGTACGTAAACATACAGCTAAGCTAAGTTAGCATTTACTAAGCATTACTTTTCCTCCGAGATCCCGCTAATGTTGTGTTATAAAGTTAATGGAAACAAGTTATCTATTCTTCCTCCACCTCTCTCGCTTCTCTGCTTGGTGTCGCTTATAGTTTGCATCCCTCGCTCTGGTAACGTCACGTAGCATACAGCTTGTGTATCACTGTGTATCACCGGCTTTGAAAAGGTCAGCAGCCAACTAGGTCAAAGTTCAAAGGTGGTTCTGCCGTTCCAAATGGATCCAGTAGATGGCACCATTGTATAATGCGCTGGACAATCAAGTCGCCCAGTTACAACAACAAGCACACCATTCATTACATTTTCTCAATTAAAAAAAAAAAAAAAAAAAAGCTCGAATACTAATTTAAGCTCCGAATACTAATTTTCCGAACGAGTATTCGAATATTCGAATAATTCGGGCCAGCCCTAATCGTGATCCATACTAACTAACTGGGGTGGTAGGATGGCCTAGAGGTAAGGTGGCCGACCGGTAACCATGAGGTCGCTGGTTCGATCCCCGACACCGGACAGGGGGGTGTTAGTTGTAAAACTAGCAGAGGCTGGTATTGCGTCTACGGTGCCCACCATCTCTACCACTGTGTCCTTGAGCAAGACACTGAACCCCAAAACTGCTCCAGGGGCGCTGTACTATGGCTGACCCTGTGCTCTGACCCCCTCCGAAGTGTGGTAACTTGAGAGGGG
>CM049416.1:24352500-24357500 GCA_026929865.2 Hyperoplus lanceolatus
ATAGAGAGACACACATACACAAACACCACACTTACAGAGACACACACCACACACACAAACACAGTGAAAAACACACACACACTTACAGAGAGAGAGAGAGAGACACACACACACACACACACTTACAGAGACACACACCACACACACACACAAGGAAAAACACGCACACACAAACACAAGGAAAAACACACACACACAAACACAGAGAAAAACACACACACACTTACAGAGAGAGACACACACACACACACACACACACACACACACTGCGGTTGGCTTTGTTTAGAATAGAGCCTGAATCTGAAGCCTCGCCGCAGTGTGGTCAAGTAGAGCCCTCTTAGCTGAGGATGGGAACTGCTTTTTATATTTATACTCCAGCACTCTGTGTGTGTGTGTGAGAGACTGTGTGTGTGTGTGTGTGTGTGTGTGTGTGTCTCTGTGTGATACTGTGTGTGTGTGATTGTGTGTAGTGTGCATGTGTGTAATGGCTTTGTGTGTGTTAGTGTGTGTGTAATGGCTTTTGTGTGTGTGTGTGTGTGTGTGTGTGTGTGTGTGTGTGTGTGTGTAATGGCTTTGTGTGTGTGTTTAGGGCAAGCGCAACGATTCACAGCCAAGGGTTTAAGCTTTCAAATTTCATATCTATGAATTCTACAAATACTATGAAATGTTATGTCTTTTGTTTTTTTAAATTTAAAGAGGTTCGTTAAGGTTTTAGTTTATTCTTGTTTAAGTGAAACGAGAAGAAAAGCAGGAAATGTGTTGGCCATATGCTGCTGTTTGTTTGCTCTGGCTGTGGCTTCTAATTAGCCTGTGTGTGTGTGTGTGTGTGTGTGTGTGTTGTGTGTGTGTGTGTGTGTGTGTGTGTGTGTGTGTGAGTGAGTGTAAGAGAGAGACTGTGTGTGTGTGTCTCGAACTGTGTGTGTGTGTGTCTCGAACTGTGTGTGTGTGTGTCTCGAACTGTGTGTGTGTGTGTCTCGAACTGTTTGTGTGTGTGTGTGAGAGAGACTGTAAGTGTGTGTGTGTGTAACTGTATGTGTGTGTCTGTGTGTATGTCGAACTGTGTGCGTGTGTGTGTGTAACTGTGTGTCGGTGTGTGTGAGAGACTGTGCGCGCGTGTGTGTGTTATTTTTTATCTTTTTGTAAGTTTGAAAGTGTCCTTAACCCCTCCCCTCTCCATCCAATTGTGCTATATAAATAAACATTCTTTGCCTTGCCATTTGATGAAAACTACGCATTATAGCTTTACGACTAAGGTCTCCCCCCCCCCCCCCCTCTCTCTGTCCCCTAGGTGATGGGTATGGATGGTTTGGGGAGACGGGTGCTCGTAGAGGACAAACTTCCTCACATCTTTGGTTTCACGTTGCTGGGAGATTTCATCTACTGGACGGACTGGCAGGGCCGCAGCCTGGAGCGCGTCCACAAACACACCGCGGAGAGAGAGACCATCATAGACCAACTGGCCGATCTAATGGGGCTGAAGGCTGCCTATGTACATGAGGCTAGAGGTCAGTGTGTGTGTGTGTGTGTGTGTGTGTGTGTGTGTGTGTGTGTGTGGGAGAGAGAGAGAGAGAGTGAGTGTGTGTGTGTAAGAGGGAGAGAGAGTGAGTGAGTGTGTGTGTGTGAGAGAGAGAGAGAGAGAGTGTGAGTGTGTGTGTGTGTGTGTGTGTGTGTAAGAGGGAGAGGGAGAGAGAGAGAGTGGGAGTGTGTGTGTGAGAGTGAGAGTGAGAGAGAGACCATCATAGACCAACTGGCCGATCTAATGGGCCTGAAGGCTGCCTATGTACAAGAGGTCAGTGTGTGTGATCAAAGGGTTGGAGGTTCGATCCCCGCCCTGCCACCTGTGTCATGAGTGTTGTGTCCTTGGGCAAGACACTTCACCCACCTTGCCTCGTGTGAATGTCGATAGTTAGCCTGCTGCTATCGGTGTATGAATGTGTGTGTGAATGGTAACGTGGGAAAGGAAAACAGGTCTCCCTTGAAAAAGAGTCTTCGGTCTCAATGGGATTTACCTGTAGAAATAAAGGTTAAAAAAAATGTCACTCCTCTAACTTCCCCCTGTCAATCCCCCCCCCCCCCCCTCCCCCAGGCACTAACCCGTGTGCGGACAGTAATGGCGGGTGCAGCCACCTGTGTTTGTACAAACCCATCGGAGTGCAGTGCGGATGTCCCACGGGCCTCGAACTCATCGCAGACATGAAAACATGTATCGTACCAGAAGCCTTTCTCCTGTTCTCCAGACACACTGATATCAGGTCTGTGATATGGACACACACACACACACATTGTGACATACACACACACACACACACACACATTGTGACATACACACACACACACACATTGTAACACACACACACACACACACTCACTCACTCACTCACTCACTCACTCACGCACACACGCTCACTCACTCACTCACTCACTCACTCACTCACTCACTCACTCACTCACTCACTCACTCACTCACTCACTCACTCACTCACACACTCACTCACTCACTCACTCACTCACTCACTCACTCACTCACTCACTCACTCACTCACTCACTCACTCACTCACTCACTCACACACACACACACACACACACACACACACACACACACACACTCACTGTAACCAAATGTATTTCTGTTATTAGACGGATCTCACTGGAAACCAATAACAACAACGTAGCCATCCCCATCTCGGGCGTGAAGGAAGCCTCAGCGCTGGACTTTGATGTGACAGACAGCCGGATATACTGGACCGATATCACCCTCAAGGTAGTGTGTGTGTGTGTGTGTGTGTGTGTGTGTGTGTGTGAGTCATTTGTGGCATAGCAGGTGTATAATGTATAGCTTTTATCATTATTAAAATATATATATATTCGACTCCGCTACGCTAGGTGGCGCTGTAGCCCTTTCAACAAGTGGTTTTAGAGCCACGTCCGGTTCCCTTCCGGCAACAACACTACTATTTATTACGTTGTCTCCTTCCACTTCCTTGTGAAATCCTCCGCAGGGATTCTCGAGCAAGCGCAGAACGAGAACTCCGATATGCGATGTCCGATCCCTGTATACATGCAGAGAGAATGCCGACTATGAACGAGTTATCTAGGTGTTCTTATCCGACTTCGCTTGTCCGTTAATGTGCCGATTTGTGTGTGAAGTAGATCGGATAAAGGTGTTTACATGCAGTTTAAAAGTCCTGTTGAAGTCTTATTCCTTTATTTACCCGATTATGAGTGTGCATGTAAACGCTCTGAGTGACTGAAATGCTGTTATACTCTTTGTATTTCTTTTTAAACTCAAATATCTCCTTTTCATTTTCTATGCTCTCTCCCTCCAGACTATCAGTCGGGCGTTTATGAACGGATCGGCCCTGGAGCATGTGGTGGAGTTTGGTCTGGATTACCCAGAAGGTAAATACACTATCCTGTCTGTCTGTCTGTCTGTCTGTCTGTCTGTCTGTCTGTCTGTCTGTCTGTCTGTCTGTCTGTCTGTCTGTCTGTCTGTCTGTCTGTCTGTCTGTCTGTCTGTCTGTCTGTCTGTCTGTCTGTCTATCTATCTATCTATCTATCTATCTATCTATCTATCTATCTATCTATCTATCTATCTATCTATCTATCTATCTATCTATCTATCTATCTATCTATCTATCTATCTATCTATCTATCTATCTATCTATCTATCTATCTATCTATCCCTAGCCCCCTGTTTCTCTCTCTCTCCTTAGGCATGGCAGTGGACTGGTTGTGTGTGTCTCTCTCTCTCTCTAACCTCCTGTCTCTCTCTCTCTCGCTCTCTCCTTAACCCTCTCTCTCTCTCTCTAACCTCCTGTCTCTCTCTCTCTCTCTCTCTCTAACCTCCTGTCTCTCTCTCTCCTTAGGCATGGCAGTGGACTGGTTGTCTCTCTCTCTAACCTCCTGTCTCTCTCTCTCTCGCTCTCTCCTTAACCCTCTCTCTCTCTCTCTAACCTCCTGTCTCTCTCTCTCGCTCTCTCTCTAACCTCCTGTCTCTCTCTCTCCTTAGGCATGGCAGTGGACTGGTTGTCTCTCTCTCTAACCTCCTGTCTCTCTCTCTCTCGCTCTCTCCTTAACCCTCTCTCTCTCTCTCTAACCTCCTGTCTCTCTCTCTCTCTCTCTCTCTAACCTCCTGTCTCTCTCTCTCCAGGCATGGCAGTGGACTGGTTGTGTCTCTCTCTAACCCCCTGTCTCTCTCTCTCTCTCTCTCTCTCTCTCCAGGCATGGCGGTGGACTGGTTGTGTCTCTCTCTAACCCCGTCTCTCTCTCTCTGTCTCTGTCTCTCCAGGCATGGCGGTGGACTGATTGTGTGTCTCTCTCTCTCTCTAACCCCCTGTCTCTCTCTCTGTCTCTCTCTCTCCAGGCATGGCAGTGGACTGGTTGTGTCTCTCTCTAACCCCCTGTCTCTCTCTCTCTCTCTCTCTCTCTCTCTCCAGGCATGGCGGTGGACTGGTTGGGTAAGAACTTGTACTGGGCGGACACGGGGACAAACCGTATCGAGGTGTCTAAACTGGACGGCCAACACAGACAGGTTCTGGTGTGGAAGGACCTGGACAGTCCCCGGGCCCTCGCTCTCGACCCAGCTCAGGGGTACGCACCGTCTCACATTTAAACAAGAGGTTTCATCTGTGTTTTCTGTGTTCTTGTGGGAGTTTTTTTTACATTGTTGCAGGTTTTAAAAACGTTTTCGTGTTTTCGAGACTTCTTTCGTTTCTACCGCTGAAAAAAAATGATATGGTTGGGTGAAATCCTTTCATATAATTGCTAAATAAATATATTCTATAAAATGATATAAATATAAATAGCTTCCACATTGTTTCTCACATTGAAATATGTCTTTTTTCAACTGTTTTGCGTTTTTATTTTATTTTTATTTTTTTTTTGCGACTTTTTGCTGCATTCTCCCGCCAGGAAAAATAAAATCAAAAGCAAAACATTAATACAGTTAGAGGAATCCTTACCCATCATTGCTGACTGACTAAGTCTATACATATATATA
>CM049416.1:24375000-24387500 GCA_026929865.2 Hyperoplus lanceolatus
CACTGTTTCAAGCTCCCTGCCAGGTAGGAAGCATAGAATCTACCAGGTTTACAGAGTCTAGGCTGGGTATTAACACTGTTTCAAGCTCCCTGCCAGGTGGGAATGTGTATATTACATCTAATCTAATAGGTTTAAAAGGACCCACCTCAGCCAGTAACAGCAGAGTTTAGTTTACAGAGTCTACGCTGCGTATTAAAACGGTCACTAACGACTTTGTGGTTCACGGCCTGTCAACTGTCCCGTTAGGATATGTGCCCCATCCCAGCCCCCTTGTCCAGCTCCCTGCCAGGTAGGAAGCATAGAATCTAACAGGTTTACAGAGCCTAGGCTGGGTATTAACACTGTTTCAAGCTCCCTGCCAGGTAGGAAGCGTAGAATCGTAATAGGTTTACAGAGTCTAGGCTGGTATGTAAACAAAGGGACCTTAATCTCTGGTTTGTTGTGTGTGTATATGAGTATGTGTTATTATTATTATTATTATTATTCTTGTATTAGTTCGTATTTATTTGATTGTACTTGCTCGTATGTATTTTGTTAAAGGGACACTGTGTAATGTGACATCATCAAGAAAGTTCTAGAAAGTTCCAGAATTCAACGCTCCCTGGGTAACCCCAACCCTTTAGAATAATAACAGAAGCTACAGTGGCCTTCAAGGACAAGAACAATTCTACATTTTAAACAATGCACTTGATGACATTCCAACCAACATGGATTCCTCCATAAGACTTACCTGCTCAATGTACAAAATGTAATATTAATATTTGTAATTCTCTGCTCAGGAGGATAATTCAGATTATTGGCAGAGGTGATTTTACACCAATGAGGACATATTTATGAATGAGGATATTGATTTTAGCTGATAAATTACTTAAAATGTTACACAGTGTCCCTTTAAAGCACTTTGTAAACCATTGTTTTTAAATAAAGATATTATTGTTATTGTTATTGTTTCCAGGCATGTCTCGAGGGAAGTCAGTGATTGGCTCCCTCAGTATAATGGGCGGGAGCAACGGGCCGCCATACGATCGAGCTCACGTCACCGGAGCGTCTTCAAGCAGCTCCTCGAGCACCAAGGGGACATACTTCCCCCCGGTAGGCACTCGCTCACTCACTCACTCACTCACTCACTCACTCACTCACTCACTCACTCACTCACTCACTCACTCACTCACTCACTCACTCACTCACTCACTCACTCACTCACTCACACCGGTAGGCACTCACTCACTCACTCACTCACTCACTCACTCACTCGCCCCCTAATTTTTTTTTAAAGAATGAAGTTTTTTTTTTACTTTTATTTTTTTCTCGTCTGTTTTTTTTTTCTCAAATTCATTTTTTTTTTCATCTGAATATATTTGCTGTAGTGTTGGTTTTTATACTGGTGATGGTGGCTGCCATGTTTAGTTGTTCATTGTGCAATGGCCATAAAAGGTTGGGGGGGGGGGGGGGGGGGGGGGGGGGGGGGGGGGGTGTGTGTGTGTGTGTGTGTGTGTGTGTGTGTGTGTGTGTGTGTGTGTGTGTGTGTGTGTTCACATTGTAATTCCCATTATCTTTTAAAGTTTAAAAAAAAAAAAAATTCTGGTTCAGATTCTGAATGCTCCTCCGTTCTTTGCTGAAAACTTAACTACAGTTTTCAACTATTTTTTTTCTTTCTACAACGACACTGTGTGTTCAGTAGCAACAAAAAGTTCAATATTCAGCCTTAATATTTATTCGGCTTGGGGCGTCTGTGGTGAAGTGTGTAGGGCGGTTCGGTCGTCCACTGGGTTACAGGGTCGGTGGTTGGATCCCCCGTCTCCCCGCCACATGTCCAAGTGTCCCTGGGCAAAGAGACACTGAACCCTAAATGTCTCCTGATAGTTAGCTTGCACCCTGCGTGGTAGCTGCTGCTGCTATCGGTGTGTGAATGGGTGTGTGAATGGGTGAATGTGAACAAAACAATGTAAAGCGCTTTGGGTCTGTGAAAACCCAGGGAAAAGAGCTTTATAAGAGGAGTGCATTTTATAATTTTCACATTATTTTTTAAACCTTGAATATGTTTATTAAGCTGTTTAAAGTAAAGCATTGTTTCCTTCCAGATCCTGAATCCTCCTCCGTCTCCGGCCACCGTCCGCTCTCAGTACACCATGGAGTTTGGATATTCATCTAACAGTCCCTCTACCCACCGATCCTACAGGTCTGTGTGTGTGTGTGTGTGTGTGTGTGTGTGTGTGTGTGTGTGTGTGTGTGTGTGTGTGTGTGTGCGTGCGTGCGTGCGTGGCCGTGTCTCTGTGTGTGGTGTCTGTCTGTCTGTCTGAACTTAACATTTTATTCTCTTCATCCTCCAGCTGTCGTCCCTACACCTCAATATTAAGAATTTACATATTTATTTAAACATTTCTGGAACAAATTATGATAAAAATAATAATATAATAAAAGTGATGATAATAGTTTTACTGTCAGTGATCAACTGGCAAAGATATCTATAAGTTAAACATTTACATTATTCAAGAATTTACCTTATTTCTCTTTCCACCCTTAAGCTATCTCCTCATGATCCGTCACCTGTCTGTTCTGTGTGTGCGCTGAACCTTGCTTTAATACACAGCCTAGGCTCTGTAAACTGGTATGAGGGTTAATACACAGCCTAGGCTCTGTAAACTGGTATGAGGGTTAATACACAGCCTAGGCTCTGTAAACTGGTATGAGGGTTAATACACAGCCTAGGCTCTGTAAACTGGTATGAGGGTTAATACACAGCCTAGGCTCTGTAAACTGGTATGAGGGTTAATACACAGCCTAGGCTCTGTAAACTGGTATGAGGGTTAATACACAGCCGGGCTCTGTAAACTGGTATGTAAATTAGCACCAAATGTCCAACCTTAACTTAACTTTTTTCTCCTTCTCTCTATCTTCCAGTTATCGCCCCTACACCTACCGTCACTTCGCCCCGCCCACAACACCTTGCAGCACGGACGTTTGTGACAGCGACTACACCCCCGGCCGGAGAGCGCCACTCAAATCCAGCCACGCTAATAACCACCACGCTGGCGGCGCGAAGGGCTACACCAGCGACCTCAACTATGATTCGGAGCCGTTCCCGCCCCCTCCCACACCCAGGAGTCAGTACCTATCGGCGGAGGAAAATTGTGAAAGCTGCCCCCCTTCACCCTACACGGAACGGAGCTACTCACATCACCTCTTCCCCCCCCCTCCCTCACCCTGTACAGATAGCTCCTAGAACACAAACAGTGGGGCGCCTACTAAATGGACATTCAGGTTTCATTATTGATGCGAAAGGGTTTTTTTTTTAAATTGTAAATTGAAGGTTTTATTTTAGAACGATTTTGGTTCAGGTTTCAAGATTTTTTTTCCTTTTTCGACCCGTCTTCCAAAAGGCCCACAATCGAAATAATGATTTTATTGTGAAGGTCTTAATTTTTAGGTTTTATTATTTTTATTTATATTTTAAAGCCAGTACTTTTGTTTTGCCAATTTTTTTTGAAAAATGGCATCAATAATAATAATAATAATAATAATAATAATAATAATAATAATAATACTAAAGAAATAAGGATCATTTTATTAGCCAGGATATTGGTAGCCATCTTTTTTTTTTTGGCATACCAAATCAAACAATTCCTCACACAATACAGGCTTTAAAGAATAGCAATACAAATCATTTCATACAGCATTTGTGTGAAAAAAAAAGTGTGACTTTCTTCAAAAATTCATTATTTTGATTGTAGCCATTTTGGAAGATGGGCAAACCAACCAACACAGTCAAACCAACGTTGTTCTACCGAACTTTCACTTTTCAATTTAGAAATAAAAACAAAACTTTTCGTATCGACTTGAAATGAACGCGACAATTAAACCCTTCCAAGGCGCCCCACTCTACCCCTCACTGTAAATAGATAAATTGTTCATATTCGAGGTCAAAAATGGGAAAGAAAAAGGACTTTTTAAGATGAACTGAGAGAAGTGAGTGAACGAGCGAAGGAGGGAGGGAGGGAAACGCTGAGAGGAGGCGAAACGGAATATTTGTACATTGAAAAAGAAGAGAGAGAAAAAGCATATTTATATATTTTCTATACAGTGTTTTACTGATGATAATGCCATAGATGTTTGTATCAAGACATTTGTTAAAAAAAAAAAAAAAAAAAAAAAAAAAAATTAAGAAAAGGGTTTTATTAAGAAGAAGAAGAATCTTCACCAATATGAACAGCCTGGTTTGCACTGGGTGGTTTGGTGTAGCGCGGCAGGTATTGAATTTTATCTTTAAAGGTGCTCCGAGGAACTTTCAATTTGTGTTAATTCTAGCGCCCCCCCTTTGGACAAAAGTGGTAGTGTTTTTACCACGCCAGCTGTTGTTCCTGGGTGAGCGTATACCCATGTTAAAGGCATTAAGAAAAACTATATAAAAATAGCATTCTTTGCACTGATGGTCTGGTTTTGCTGTTACATGTAATTCATGACCATCAGAGTGAAAAATGAGACTGTTTCAGAAATATTTAAAAGTTCCTCGTAGCTACTTTTTTTAATATAAGAAGAATTCGTTTTTTTCTTATATACAGGTGAAACTCGAAACATTAGAATATCCTGCAAAAGTTAATTTATTTCATTAATTCAACTCAAAAGGTGAAACTAATATATTATATAGACTCATTACATGCAAAGTGAGATATCTCAAGCCTTTATTTGTTATCATTTTGATTATTATGGCTTACAGCTTGTGAAAACCCCAAATTCTAAATCTCATAAAATTTGAATATTACATGAAATCAATAAAAAAGGGATTTTAAATACAGAAATGTCGGCCCCTCTATAAAGTAAAATAATCCATATGTACTCAGTGCTTGGTTTTGGGTCCCCTTTTGCATGAATTCTTGCCTCAATTTCCTATTCATTTTCCATGATATTCTAATAATACGAGTTTCACCTGTATGCCCTACCGAACCATACCATACTAACCAGTGGAAACCAGGCCTAACTTGCCTTAAAACCAGTAGTAAAAACAACATAGGCTGAATGACAATAACTGAACATTTTCAAACTCTTCTGATGCCAAATCTGAAACATTTACGACACCTACAAGTGGCCACGAACGGAGGGGAAAGGAAGAGATTTTTACTGTTTTCGATTTTACATCTACAATGGAAAAGCACAAGGCAAAGTGGACTGCACCGTACTATACCAGGATATGTAAACTGGAATTGGTAGCAGCCTTGGAACGAAAAAAGTGGGATTTCGAATTTTTGTGTCCCGAAACGGTTTTGTAAGAATCTAATGGAGTTGGTTGAGGATGTGAATCATGAGAAGTAACACTACAAAAGGCACATTATTTATTATTTTAAAAATGACAATTTAGCATTAAGGAAAGGGAGCTGCTGGTTTGCAATACAGAGGTTTGTCATTAACGTTTGTTTCGACATTTTGCCTTTTTTCTTGAGTAAATGAAAAAACAACAACTTTGTCCTTCTACTCTTTTGTACCTCTGGGGCTTCCATACAAAACACTAACGCAACATGCCCTGCGTTCCAATCCCCATACTTCCCTACTATTTAGTATGCCAGAAAAAGATTTTGGATTGTCCCAATACATGCACGCCAATTGCAGTATGCTGAAAATACATAAATGCCCCACTAACTCCAATAGCATTTTTGAGTATTCATCTTTATTCTTGACATTTCTCGACATAATGAAAAAAATTATAATCTTCCTTATCTGATTTTTTTTCTCTCCTGTCTGTGGCCCTAAAACTCTTCTGTACTTTAGTATGTAGTGTAGTAAAAAGACTAAAACTCTTCTGTACTTTAGTATGTAGTGTAGTAAAAAGACTAAAACTCTTCTGTACTTTAGTATGTAGTGTAGTAAAAAGACTAAAACTCTTCTGTACTTTAGTATGTAGAGTAGGAAAGAGAAAAAGTATGAGATTTGGAACGCAGGGCATGACTCACATCCTCAACCCTTCAAAATAATAAAAATCCTCTTTGAAGTTCAGACGGTATTAAAACCGAATCGCTTTGCGCCCGACTGCAACATGTTAGTGAATCGACCAATGGCTGAACAGCGGGATTTCAAAACAAAAGCACAGGCTGCTGCTTTGTCAATTCGTCAGCGCTTTCCTCCACATTATTTTATTTTATTTTTTAAAATTTCTGTGGAGGAAGGAATCGGCATTTTATCCCATGAACACAAACTTGTGCCTGACACGGACTGTGTTGGAAAAGCCCTACTGACGTCCTACTCATACTAAAACCTCGACGCCTACTCATACTAAAGCCCACTACCTCATACTAAAAGCCCTACTGACGTCCTACTCATACTAAAAGCCCTACTGACGCCCTACTCATACTAAAAGCCCTACTGACGTCCTACTCATACTAAAAGCCCTACTGACGTCCTACTCATACTAAAAGCCCTACTGACGTCCTACTCATACTAAAAGCCCTACTGACGTCCTACTCATACTAAAAGCCCTACTGACGTCCTACTCATACTAAAAGCCCTACTGACGTCCTACTCATACTAAAAAGTCCTTAAAAGACTGACGTCCTACTCATACTAAAAGTCCTACTGACGTCCTACTCATACTAAAAGCCCTACTGACGTCCTACTCATACTAAAAGCCCTACTGACGTCCTACTCATACTAAAAGCCCTACTGACGTCCTACTCATACTAAAAGCCCTACTGACGTCCTACTCATACTAAAAGCCCTACTGACGTCCTACTCATACTAAAAGCCCTACTGACGTCCTACTCGTACTAAAAGCCCTACTAGCGTCCTACTCATACTAACGTCCTACTCAAAGCCCTACTGATGTCCTACTCATACTAATTTTGACGTCAATTTGAGTACGTTGTGGTTGTGTTTGTGTAGGCGAGAAATGCCCGGATGAGTACTAACTTCCGGGAAGATTTTGTGTATGGATCGATAAATTCATTTTCCTACTCAACAGCCCCACAATACACATGCATGCACAATAGATGGCTAAGTATGTAGTATATACATGTTGAGTATGTAGGAGGGGAGGACATTAGTAGGGCTTTTAGTATGTAGTATATACATGTTGAGTATGTAGGAGGGAGGACGTTAGTAGGGCTTTCAGTATGTAGTATACACACATTGAGTATGTAGGAGGGAGGACGTTTGTAGGGCTTTTAGTATGTAGTATATACATGTTGAGTATGTAGGAGGGGAGGACGTTAGTAGGGCTTTCAGTATGTAGTATACACACATTGAGTATGTAGGAGGGGAGGACATTAGTAGGGCTTTCAGTATGTAGTATGCACACATTGAGTATGTAGGAGGGGAGGACGTTAGTAGGCCGTTTCCAACACAGCCCGTGTCTTCATGATCCTATTTTTATTATGTCTTATTTTGTAATGTTATTGTTGCCACACACACAGGTCAAACTCCAGTGCCCACTAAATGCTATATAGTATTTTTGTACCACATATTCTGTAGATAAACGTATTTATAAGCTATAATAGAAACAAAAGAATCATTGTGTAAATTCTTATTAATTGAAATCTTTGCAGTATACTTTTCATTCCGTCTTTTTTATACTTGCGTTCCGCAGCATTATATATTTTTCTACAAGTATCATAAACTACAAAACGTACGGTGACAATCTCAAATCAGTCAACTCATATCGCAGAACATATCCAGTTTTTTTTTGTTGTTTAAAAGGTGCTCCGAGGAACTTTAAATTTGTGTTAATTCTAGCGCCCCCCTTTGGACAAAAAGCAGTAGTGGTTTTTACTACGCCAGCTGTTGTTCCTGGGTGAGCGTATAACCCCATGACAAAGGCATTAAGAAAAACTATATAAAAATAGCATTCTTTGCACTGATGGTCTGGTTTGCTGTTACATGTAATTCATGATCATCAGAGGAAACATGAGACTGTTTCAGAAATATTTAAAAGTTCCTCGTAGCACTTTTTTCTTTTTAAGGGTAAAAGTCAAAAGAAATCTCATGTTTTTTTTGAAGGACTTTTGTGCCAAAATAATAATGTTATTGGAAACCATGTGGAGGCAGAAAACTGTAGTATTTTTTAAATGTTTGGTTATTCTGTTACTGTTTCTGTGTTTATGAAAATCTTGTTACGACCAGAAATATTTTAATTTTTTTTTTTCGAGAAATTTCAAAATATCACCAGCATGATTCAGACAATCTCAATAGTTTTTACACATCAACATATCAGCTTTTATTTGGCTTTTTTTGAACGGACAAGGAGCTCCCGATTAATTAATTCATTTTACAGTTTTGAACATTGAGGCCACCGTAGACCGTGATTTTTTTTTGGCTCTTAAAAATTGAATTTTATTTATGAGCAGAAAATCTTTAAAAATAAGTGTTTTTTCTGAATGGAAATGGACTTTCGGGCCACCGTAGACTGATTCACTATCGAAAAATGTCAAATTCTTCTTCAAAATATTGTTTTTCACATATTTAAGGGATTATTTGTGTCTGTTAAAATGGATTTTTTTTTAGATTTTTTTAGCAGAGAAATCTATAAAAATCTTGAACCACAAAGAAATGCCAAAAGTCATAACGCATATCTCCCACTTCTGCTTTAATATATACAGCTCTGGAAAACATTCAGAGACCAGTCTGGATTGTTCTTCCATCTTCATCTCTACATTACTTCATGGAAATGCTCTAAATGACAATATTTTTTTGGGGGGGAATTTGGTAGAAATGTTGTCAGTAGTTTATAGTATAAAACCAAAATGTTCATTCTACTCAAACATATGCCTCTAAAGAGTAAAACAAGAGACACTGAATATTTGGAGTGGTCTCTGAATTTTTTCCAGAGCTGTTTATATATAATACATATTATTGTCTCATTGCTGCCTTTGTAGAACCTAAACCAACTTTGGTACAATCACCTATTCTGTTACACACACACACACACACACACACACACACACACACACACACACACACACACACACACACACACACACACACACTACATTTTATCATCCGGATACGTTCTCATCCTAACTGCACTTTACAGGACTTTTTACTTTATTTTTATTGTGTTTTTTAGTTCATCTCTTGGTACAGATCGTTGTTGGTCGTCGCTGCAAACGGAGCGAGATATTAAAGGCTGTGTAAGCGTTTTGCTTTGTGTCCATAAAAGTATAAAAGTTCAAACATTACGATGACTGAAAATGTGACTGTGTTTTTTTAATCGTCTGGGAAATTATAGTAATTTAGTAAATACAACCCTCAGTTTACCTCATGAGGTGTGTGTGTGTGTGTGTGTGTGTGTGTGTGTGTGTGTGTGTGTGTGTGTGTGTGTGTGTGTGTGTGTGTGTCTCTCTTTCTGTGTCTGTCTCTCTATCTCTCTCTCTGTGTGTGTGTGTGTGTGTGTGTGTGTGTGTCTCTCTCTCTCTCTCTCCCTCTCTCTCTCTCTCTCTCTCTCTCTCTCTCTGTGTGTGTGTGTGTGTGTCTCTCTCTCTCCCTCTCTCTCTCTCTCTCTCTCTCTCTCTCTCTGTGTGTGTGTGTGTGTGTGTGTCTCTCTCTCTCTCTCTCTCTCTCTCTCTCTCTCTCTCTCTCTCTCTCTCTCTCTCTCTCTCTCTCTCTCTCTCTCTCTCTCTCTCTCTCTCTCTCTCTCTCTCTCTCTCTCTCTCTCTCTCTCTCTCTCTCTCTCTCTCTCTCTCTCTCTCTCTCTCTCTGTGTGTGTGTGTCTCTCTCTCTCTCTCTCTCTCTCTCTCTCTCTCTGTGTGTGTGTGTGTGTGTGTCTCTCTCTCTCTCTCTCTCTCTCTCTCTCTCTCTCTCTCTCTCTCTCTCTCTCTCTCCCTCTCTCGCTCTCTGTTGATTGGTGTGTGGGTCTGTGAATGTTTGTGAACTAATTCTACAAAAAAAAATCTATGTTGGTTTTAACAATATCATATTGTATTTACAATAAGGTTTAAACTAAGATGGCCACATTTACAGAAGGAACTTATCTGGATTTTAGCCTGAAATTAATTTAAAAAATAATGTTATTTAAGAAAGAATACATTTGTGAATATGACAGAAAAAAATTACTTAGTTTAAAAAGTAGCATATAGTTTAATCTATAGTTAATACATAAAATGTGCAAACTCTTATATATACATTCAAAATATATACACACAAAGCAGCCCTATCTATATGAGACAACCTGATTAAATTATTATTATTATTTGTGTTGCATTAATATGTTTGAAATATCCAGATTTGTTTATATAAATTAAACTACCCATTATCATTGTTACATAAGTTTCGCTTCTCCATTTAAAGAGACGGACGGTGTCATTACCGTAATAACTAGAACATATGCCACTTTATGATAAAGTCCTATTTATATTTACTTACCTAAAAATAATTAATTTAAATGTATTAATCTAACCTTTATTTATAATCGAGAGAGGGGGTACTTTCCTTTACAATCACGTCGAGGCAATAACAACTTAAACAACATCTGAAACTGAGCATTCAATTTAACTTCTCAATATAATTTTATCTTGCGCATCTATTCTGATTATTACCGTAATTCTAACTGCACACTCATGCTGCTCGCTGATTGGACAACGTGACCAGAGGAGCGGAAGCAGAGGACTCCGCCGCAGAGAGAGAGAGCCAAAGGGGGTAAGGAAGGAAATAATAAACAAAATACAGACGATTTATCATTTAAAAAACAATAAAAAACCACTGAAATACTTCGTCCGCCATTACTGTTGTGTTAGCTCGACGCGCTAGCTAACAGCTAACGGCTCAGACGTTCTGTTGCTATGGGAATCTTAGGCGAGATTATTTTGTGTCTGTTGACGCAGTTAAAATGAACCATTTCCGCTGAAAGTGAAATTAAAAAACAAAACAGCGTTTATTAGCGCTCACAGACACATTTACAGACATTAATTCAACATGTAAGACCCATTTAAACTCAGTAATATGTGTATATTTGGAAATATAAGCTAACGAACTGGGAATTATAGCTGATCGTTTCCCGCTTTTAAACGACGCCGGGCCGTGAAACAATGGCAGCAGATTAATACATGTATTCAATTATCTCGATTCCATTTAAATTGAATCGTTGTCATTGTGTTTCTGTGTCGGGTTTTCGTTGTTTGAGGCCTAAGAAAAAACGATAACACGGGGAATTTCCCACACGACGTAACCTAACGTCACATGTACGCAATGACGTGTGAGGGGCGTCACCGAAATATTTTTATATTTTAAAATATTTAGAATATATATATATAAATGTGTGTGTGTGTGTGTGTGTGTGTGTGTTAAGAAACTTTACATATATGCTTTATATGTATTCTATTTTATTCCATAATTAATTTCTGTCTATCTGTGTGTGTCTGTGTCTGCATGCCTCCGTCTGTGTCTGTCTGTGTGTTTGTGTCTCTGTGTGTGTGTCTGTCTGTCTGTCTGTCTGTCTCTGTGTGCCCCTGCCTGCCTGTCTGTCTCTGTCTGCCTGCCTGCCTGTCTGTCTCTCTGTCCGTCTGCCTGCCTGTCTGCGTGCCTGTCTGTCTGTCCGTCTGCCTGTCTGTCTGTCTCTGTGTGCCCCTGCCTGCCTGTCTGTCTGTCTGTCTGCCTGCCTGCCTGTCTGTCTGTCTCTCTGTCCGTCTGCCTGCCTGTCTGCGTGCCTGTCTGTCTGTCTGTCTTCCAGGTTACCTTCCAGCCGTCAGAATGCAGAGCACCACTAACTATCTGTGGCTGATCTCAGACCTGTTGGGTCAGGGAGCCACAGCCAACGTTTACCGCGGGAGACACAAGGTGAGAACGAGCTTTTTAAATATTTCTCTATTCATTATATGGGTGATTTATAGGCAGGTTACACACACACACACACACAGACAGACAGACAGACAGACAGAC
Organism: Hyperoplus lanceolatus; assembly: GCA_026929865.2. NCBI lineage: Eukaryota > Metazoa > Chordata > Actinopteri > Uranoscopiformes > Ammodytidae > Hyperoplus > Hyperoplus lanceolatus. Next base: position 24,386,854 of record CM049416.1, read on the forward strand.
AGACAGAGTATGCTGTGCGTTACATCTCATTTACGCCATGTCTACATGTATACAGATATTTTTATACTATCAATTTATAATTTATTTTGATGACTCAAGATACGATACGAATGTTATTTTAAGTCGGAACCGTGCAACTTTTACCATTTTATATAATAAAAATAATCCAATAATTATGCATTTAATGAAAATGTAAAGTACATGATAAACTGCACATATGTTTATGTGATTGCTGTATGACTATAGAGAGATTTTAACATGTATATTAACAGAAGTGTTAAAGGAATTATTTCACAAACAACCCAAGTGACTACAGCCTACAACCCAGGGACTACAGACGAAAATTAGCCATGTGGCTATAATCTGGCTCAATTGTATATTGTGCACTGTCCCTGCTAAACAAACAATAAATAAATGAAATGAAGTGTTTGAATAATTGAAACTGAGTCAGGCTTCTTCAAAAGCAGAATGAATATTTTACTTGTAACAGCATACAAGGGAATCAACAATGTATCTGGTTTGATACATGGTTGAATACAAAGACTGAACAGTTGTACATGAGGTTATATGCAGTGAGATGGTGTGTGCGCAAACACACTAGGTTTGTGTGTTCAGGACATTTGAGTTTTGCTTGCGAAAGCAGAAAG
>CM049416.1:24395000-24397500 GCA_026929865.2 Hyperoplus lanceolatus
TGTTTATTGTATTTCCATGCTTTTCATTTGTTTTGTATGTTGATATGTCTGAAATAAATTATTAAAGAAAGAAAGAAAAGAAAGAAGTGGGATGAATATGAGTGAGAGACAACAGTTAGTAGTAAGTAGTAGTAAAGTTAGTTTAAAAAGATGTGTTTTAAGTTGGGCCTTGAATGTTGTAAAGCCCCTATCTCACTGGGCTGGACAGGTTAAAGCCCCTATCTCACTGGGCTGGACAGGTTAAAGCCCCTATCTCACTGGGCTGCGACTGTTTGCAACAAGTTGGAGACTGCATTTGCAAACGAGTCTCTAAACTGTCTCCAAACGTTCACGGAGGTTTTCTCAATTTCCTCGCATGAGTCGCAGAGCCGCGCAGTCCTGTCGCATGAATTTTGAACATGTTCAAAAAAAGTGTGCAACAAATCTAGTCTCAAAATAGTCTCAGAGTCGTCGCAGGTGTGTCGCACGCGTCGCAAACCCTTCTCAATTTAGTCTCCGCGAGTCAGAAAGTGCGAGAAGTGTGAGACAACTTTGCGAGGGTTTGGCGAATGTTTGGCGACATATGAAACTAAATTCATTCCGTTCGTGCGACACTCGCCAGACGTTCGTGAGACATAAATGCGACCTCCCGGCGAGGACATTCGCAAACGTGTCCTAAGTAGCAGCTCAGTGAGACTGCAAGTGAAAATTGGCGCAAATTGGCATATTTTGTCGCAATTTTGTGTCTCCAACTTGTCGCAAACAGTCGCAGCCCAGTGAGATAGGGGCTTTAACCTGTCCAGCCCAGTGAGACAGGGGCTTTAACCTGTCCAGCCCAGTGAGATAGGGGCTTTAACCTGTCCAGCCCAGTGAGATAGGGGCTTTACACTGTCCAGCCCTGTGAGATAGGGGCTTTACCTGTCCAGCCCAGTGAGATAGGGGCTTTACCCTGTCCAGCCCAGTGAGATAGGGGCTTTAACCTGTCCAGCCCAGTGAGATAGGGGCTTTACACTGTCCAGCCCTGTGAGATAGGGGCTTTACCTGTCCAGCCCAGTGAGATAGGGGCTTTAACCTGTCCAGCCCAGTGAGATAGGGGCTTTACCTGTCCAGCCCAGTGAGATAGAGGCTTTACCTGTCCAGCCCAGTGAGATAGGGGCTTTACCCTGTCCAGCCCAGTGAGATAGGGGCTTTAACCTGTCCAGCCCAGTGAGATAGGGGCTTTACCTGTCCAGCCCTGTGAGATAGGGGCTTTAACCTGTCCAGCCCAGTGAGATAGGGGCTTTAACCTGTCCAGCCCAGTGAGATAGGGGCTTTAACCTGTCCAGCCCAGTGAGATAGGGGCTTTAACCTGTCCAGCCCAGTGAGATAGGGGCTTTAACCTGTCCAGCCCAGTGAGATAGGGGCTTTACCCTGTCCAGCCCAGTGAGATAGGGGCTTTAACCTGTCCAGCCCAGTGAGATAGGGGCTTTAACCCTGTCCAGCCCAGTGAGATAGGGGCTTTAACCTGTCCAGCCCAGTGAGATAGGGGCCTAAGGTTGGCAGAATTACGGATGTCAGGTGAGAGGGTCTTCCAGAGGCGGGGGGCAGACCTACTGAAGGCTCTGGCCCCCATGGTAACCAGGCGGGCGGGGGGCGCAGTGAGCTGAACGGAGGATGAAGACCTGGGAGTGCGGATAACAAATAAAATGAATATGTGATTTTACAAACTGTATTAACTGTCGGTCTTGTGTGTTCTCAGACGTTTGCAGGAGACGTGGGACACCTGTGGAAAACCTCAGAGTCTCTGTTGGTTTATCAGGAGCTGGTGAGGAAGGGAGTCAGGGGCTCCAAGTGAGTTCATTTATTTTTCATTTTTTCATTTAAAGGGGCACTGTGTAACATTATGGGCCGGTTTCACAGACATGGATTAACCCATTGATGACGGCTGCTGCGCGATGCCACATTGGCTCTCCTGCCTGATGCTGCGTCGCGCAGCATTATTACTGTATCTAATTTTCATGGCATTCCCAGCATAGAATGCACTGTCATTGGTTCAAATACACATGAGGTGGGTTTTGTTGATTTTTTTAAGACCACGTGACCACCCAAAAGTTGTGTGGTTTGCCAAAAATCACGTCAATCAAAAAAATAAAACAAAATTATAAAAAAAATACGCCGGCTATGTCGGCGACGGAACAGTTAGTGGCGTTTGGTGCGCAGAATCAAGGTCTACTATAGACTACTGACGAAAATCACACAACACATTGCATCTATTTATTAACAATATTTACTAATCTTCTAATTCATCTAATTTTGACGATTTTTTGAAATATTTGTTGGGGTGTAAGCGCTACGGGAGCATGTCTAAATAAAACCTGTGAACCTTAACTTTTAAATGTATTTTATTTCATGTTTCTAACAATTCGTACTATTTTTTCAGAAAACCCTCAGGCATTAAGGACATGCATCTTAGATTGCCATAGTCATCAATGGGTTAAGGCTATTCCTGGACTAAATGGAATTTTGAATGGAGATTGTCCAT
>CM049416.1:24407500-24410000 GCA_026929865.2 Hyperoplus lanceolatus
ATTGGTCAAAGTGTACAGCTCATGTTAACTTTGACCAATCAGAAATCACACACCCCTGCTTTTTTTTTTTTTGCCTTTATAGATATCATCGTGAAACTTTATTTTATTTAAACTATTATTTTTTGTTTTACAATATTTTTTTTGTTAAAATTGTTCAATAAATACAATTTGGCAATATTTCAACTTTACCGTCATTAAAGGTTATTTATTATTTAAAGTTTTTCAAATAATTAAATTAAATGTATTGATAAATGGCCAAAATAAAGGATTTTCTTTTAGTTTACACTTAATTAATTTTTTATAGTTCTTCTTCCTTAAAGTTGAATTTAAATCATATTTTCCAGGTTTATTTGAGGGTTAATTAAAGGTATTATTGTATCATAAGGTTTGGATTGTAATGAATGAACGTCCATCACGTCAACATGTTTCTTTTGCATTAAGGTTTGAAGGTTTCGCATTAAAAACCTTAGAAATTCACAAATAATGTCAAAAATACCCATTGATTATGTATATAAACGAGCCTTACATCTACCACTGAAAAGGCTTAAATCCCCTTTATATATATTACAAACCATTACATTGTCTGATCCCTAAAAGTCGGCTTGAAGGTGCTACGAGGAACTTTTAAATATTTCTGAAACAGTCTCATTTTTCCTCCGATGATCATAAATTACATGTAACATCAAACGAGACCATCAGTGCTAAAGAATGCTATTTTCATATAGTTTTTCTTAATGGCTTTGTCATGGGGTATATACGCTCACCCAGGAACAACAGCTGGCGCGGTAAATAAAACACTACTGCTTTCGTCCAAAGGGGGGCGCTAGAATTAACACACACTGAAAGTTCCTCGGAGCACCTTTTAAAATCGGCTTAAAATACAGTTTTAATTTGACAATTCATGGCATTTTATTATGAAAATATACAAGGGATAAAAATTTAAAAAATCATATTAAATTTGATGTTTGATCTTCATATTTTACCACTTAGAAGATGTTTTAGTTTTTATGCATTTTTTGTTTTCTTTTGTCGTTCATTTAAATTGTGACTGTTCTGAGAAACCTGTAAATACATAAATAAATGAATATGTTGTTAAAGATCAAAGCCTGAGTTTGGTCTGGGGATGGATGGATGGATGGATAGATGGATGGATGGATGGATGGATGGATGGATGGATGGATAGATGGATAGATGGATGGATGGATGGATAGACGGACGGACGGGTGGATGGATGGACGGATGGATAGATAGATAGATAGATGGATGGATAGATAGATAGATAGATGGATGGATGGATAGATAGACAGACAGATAGATAGCTAGACAGACAGATAGGTAGGTAGATAGATGGATAGATAGAGAGAGAGAGAGATAGATAGATGGATAGATAGATAGATAGACAGACAGATAGGTAGATAGATAGATGGATAGATAGAGAGAGAGAGAGAGATAGATAGATAGATGGAGAGAGAGAGAGATAGATAGATAGATAGACAGACAGATGGACGGACAGATAGAATTTAAGAATTTCTTTATACAATGAAAATGATTTTCCGGATCAGTTTTCGTCTGGTTAGCACTACTGTTGGTTTCCCTAGCAACAAGCATCTCCTCTTGCGATGCTGTTGTTATGGTGACGAGCTGCGACAGCAAACCCCCCTTCACACATACACACACTTTTACACACACACACACACACACTTTTACACACACACACACACACTTATATACACACACACTTATACACACACACTCGTAGACACAGATACACACGTACATAGCCTACACTCAGAGAAATACAGCCACACACATAGACACACACGTCACACACACACATAGAGACACACACACACACACACACACATGTACACACACACACACATAGAGACACACACACACACACAGAAACACACACACACACAGAGACACAGAAACACACACTCTCTACACACACACACACACACACACTCAGCATCAGACCAATAATTGCAAATGGCCGACACCATTTCCTTTCAGAGAGAGAAGGTTGACGCTGTTAAAGAAACGTGATCATTATTTATCACCAATCAATTGATCCGTTAAAACATTAAAGCTACAGTGTGTAACTTATTCTGTCCCCCCCCCCACTCTGTATTTCTCAGTATGGCATTGTTTACAAACTGGTGTCCCCCCCCCCCGACACTGGTGCAGGAGCTCAGAAAAATCCCAAGAAGAGCCCAAGAAATGTTTCAGTTGTTGATTCTACTGCTAAGAAAAAAAAACCTGGACGTACAGCAGAAGGTATAAAATCCATGAGCCATCACTGAAGGCTTTACCTCATGTAGATGCACCGACAGTGTTGTTGTAATTACTCAGAATTCCTCATGGGGGGGGCGACAGGAAAGTTACGCACTATAGCTTTAAACTGTTGAACTTTACCTGCCTTGTCTAAGAGGACTGTTTCATTTAAAGGGGCAGTGTGTAATATGACATCATCAAGAAAGTTCTACAAAGTTCTAGA
>CM049416.1:24417500-24432500 GCA_026929865.2 Hyperoplus lanceolatus
AGCCTCGGTTCTGCCCCGTTCATGATGATGCAGGTGGCGGCGGGCTACTGGCCTTTAAGCGCCGCCGCGTGCAAAACCGTGCGCTACTTACAACACCTGTGTCCCGGAGTGCAAGTGTACGTTCTGCTGTCCATCTCTGTGGACCGGTTCTATACCATCGTTTATCCGCTGAGTTTCAAAGTGTCCCGAGAAAAGGCCAAGAAGATGATTTTCGCGTCGTGGGTTTTTGACGCGGCATTCGTGGCGCCTTGTATATTTCTATATGGATCTACCACGACTGAGAGCGCCACCAAATGTGACTTCTTCCTACCGACGGATTCCTCTTGGGGCGGGGTAACCTACGCCGTCTTTCACTTCTTGATCGGGTTTTTGGGGCCCGTTGTGCTGATCGTATCGTTCTATCAGCGCGTGGTGAGATACATTTGGCGGATAAGCGCGGACGGACACACAGTGCGACGCACGATGAACATAGTGCCGCGGACTAAAGTCAAAACCATCAAAATGTTTCTCATGCTCAATACAGTTTTCTTTTTAACGTGGACGCCATTTTACATCGCTCAGCTGTGGCATCCGATGGAGTCAAACGGGGCGAGCAGCAGCAGGCAAGGGATTCTGTTTTTCAGCGCCATATCTTGGATTTCCATCAGCTCGACGGCCTCCAAACCGACTCTCTACTCCGTCTACAACGCTAACTTCAGACGTGGCATGAGGGAAACTTTCTGCATGTCTTCGATGAAATGCTACCGTAGCAACGCCTACACGATCACGGCGAGCTCCAGAATCGCCAAGAAGAATTACATCGGCGTGGTGGAGATGCCATTACCCGCGCAAGATAAAACCGTTAGCAAAGAAACGGTGTACGATGCGTTTGATCGAGAGGGGAAGGGCAAGAAGGTGGCATGGCCGACCAACGCAAACCCCACCAACACTTTCCTTTAAAAGTGAAAATGTACGAATGTCCTTTTTTTTTTTTTTTTTTTTTTTTTTTTTTTTTTTTTTTTTTTAAAGGAATATTTTTTGGGGGATTTTTTTTCCAAGATTTATTGGACAGTTTTTTTGGAGAGACAGACAGAGATGAAATGTGTCAGAGAGGGGAGTGACATGCAGAGAACGACCCGGGCTGGATTCTAACTTCTAACCCGGGTCTGCTGTGAAGAGGACTGAGACTCTATGGAGGGGGGGGGGGGGAGGGGCGGGAGAGGGGAGGGGGCACACCGACAATGGAATTTAAGAGAATGGACTTAAATCTTTCAACAGCACAATGTCAGTGTTAGCAGGCTAGTTAGCTTCGATGCTAACACTGTATTCAACTAAAGACAAAAGCTCATCTAACAGAATGTATCCAGTTTGTACTAAGGGGTCTGTGTATGTTTCGGTCGTCAGATTTTTACTTTCACAAACGGATGTTAAAAAAAAATCTATTATAAATTGGTTAATTGATTATTCTACACACTGCTTTTAGCGCCTTTGTCTATTTTCACCTGTCTGTACTGTGTGCGCGCTGGAAAGAAGATCCAGTGTTTATACACAGCCTAGGATCTGTAAACTGGTATGTTAATCGCTATAGCTACAGTGGACCCTTTGTTTTCACATACCAGTTCAAATTAAAATCAACTAACCAATACTTTTTAGTTTTTTGATATATTAAAGCTGGGGTGTGTGATTTCTGATTGGTCAAAGTTAACATGAGCTGTACACTTTGACCAATCAGAGCGAGGCTCAGATTCTCTGTTCTTATTGGCTGTTGGGACTGTCCATTCACTTTGGCATGATGTTGTTGGTGTAGAGCGTGTCAGGGAGGGACCATAGGGGAGGGACCAAAGAGAACAAGTGGAGCGGTTGAGGTATTTGGATTCAAATCTCTATCCCAACTGCTATTTTCTCCCCAAATCCTCCACCCCATCTTTAATGTGAAAGGAAAATCTAATGACAGTCTCCTACACAGACTATTAAAGGGCTTTTTTCTTCTGATATTAACACACAGCTTCAGCGGCGGCCATTTTTGTAGTTCCCAGCTGCATTTTTCATACATCAGAATTTGAATCCTCATTTATTTATTTGTGTGTGTGTGTTGCATTTTGATGGATTGGTAACACTTTACAATGAGCTACACAGACCTGTATGACCTGCTAGCTACTTACTTTAGCCTGGTGCTACCAGACCATCGTACTTCATTTAGCCTGGTCCTACCAGACCATCGTACTTCATTTAGCCTGGTGCTACCAGACCATCGTACTTCATTTAGCCTGGTCCTACCAGACCATCGTACTTCATTTAGCCTGGTCCCACCAGACCATCGTACTTCACTTAGCCTGGTCCCACCAGACCATCGTACTTCATTTAGCCTGGTGCTACCAGACCATAGTACTTCATTTAGCCTGGTGCTACCAGACCATCGTACTTCATTTAACCTGGTCCTACCAGACCATCGTACTTCATTTAGCCTGGTCCTACCAGACCATCGTACTTCATTTAGCCTGGTCCTACCAGACCATCGTACTTCATTTAGCCTGGTCCTACCAGACCATCATACTTCATTTAGCCTGGTGCTACCAGACCATCTTACTTCATTTCATTTGTACAGAAGGTCTGGAATCGCTCAATTGACAAATGTTAACTCACTTGAAGGCGGGTGTCTGTTGAAGTTTAAAACTATTGGATCTGCCCAGTGCCACTCTGATTGTATTGGATGCTGGTAGAAATCTCTGCGGTAGGTCATACTAATCAACTAGTAGGTCATTTTTTTTTTTTTTTCATGTATTTATCCTGGAGAGATCAATTGAGGTGTGTGTGTGTGTGTGTGTGTGTGTGTGTGTGTGTGTGTGTGTGTGTGTGTGTGTGTGTGTGTGTGTGTGTGTGTGTGTGTGTGTGTGTGTGTGTGTGTGTGTGTGTGTGTGTGTGTGTGTGTGTCCGTGTCCCTTATTTCCAATGATGTCTGGTCAAACAAATGCAAAAACAACAATAGATACACAATATACACAATGCAAATGCATCAAATACACAACTGATAAGAACAAAAGCTATTGGAACATTTAGACAGCGGTGAAGAATGTCTGCAATTAAAATGAAAGAACAATATAATTAAAACAGGTAATACAATTGTTTGTACCTTATTGTTAAAGGGACACTGTGTAACATTTCAAGTAATGTATCAGCTAAAATCAATATCCTCATTCATAAATATGTCCTCATTGGTGTAAAATCACCTCTGCCAATAATCTGAATTATCCTCCTGAGCAGAGAATTACAAATATTAATATTACATTTTGTACATTGAGCGGGTAAGTCTTATGGAGGAATCCAAGTTGGTTGGAATGTCATCAGGTGCATTGTTTAAAATTTAGAATTGTTCTTGTCCTTGAAGGCCACTGTAGCTTCTGTTATTATTCAAAAGGGGCGGGGTTACCCAGGGAGCGTTGCATTCTAGAACTTACTTGATGATGTCATATTACACAGTGCACCTTTAAGTGTTACCGATGAATTGTTTTTGGTTACCAGATTGTGTTATAATACTGTCAGCTTGTTGCCAGTGATTTTTGCCGCAGTGAATGTCTGTGGTAGAAAGCTAACGTTATAAGTGGCTAGCTACCACTAGCCGTGCTGTGTGTCTGTTTGCATTGAATTTCACCTGCTTTGCTAACGTTTAGAGTTAAAGTGAGTTGGCTAGGCTAATGCTAACGAAGCCTGAAATCTACAGTTTGTTTTGGTTCAATGAGCAAAATGTCTCAGTGTTGTCTAATAAAAATCATGGAGAAAAAAAAAATCACGCTTAATTTATTTTGCAAAGACAATCCCTGTGTTCCAATCCCCATACTTCCCTACTATTTAGTACGCCAGAAAAAGATTTAGGACGTCCCAATACATGCAGGTCAATTGTAGTATGCTGAAAATACATAAATGCCCCCACGAACTCCAATAGCATTTTGGAATATTCGTCTTTATTCTTGACATTTCTCGACATAATGAAAAAAATCTTCCTTATCTGATTTTTTTTTCTCTCCTGTCTGTGGCCCTAAAACTATTCTGTACTTTAGTATGTAGTGTAGTAAAAAGACTAAAACTCTTCTGTACTTTAGTATGTAGTGTAGTAAAAAGACTAAAACTCTTCTGTACTTTAGTATGTAGTGTAGTAAAAAGACTAAAACTCTTCTGTACTTTAGTATGTAGTGTAGTAAAAAGAAGGAGTATGTGATTTGGAACACAGGGACTGTTGATTTTTGTGAGTTTCCAAAGGTCTCCAAGTGCTTTTCATGTGTTACTCAATGTCTCATAAATCAGACAGTGAACAACATAAGAACAAATCCTTCCGTAATAACCTTCAGAATAGTGCTGAGAATGATTATGGAAAGTTTAGTTGATGAAAGTGCTTTAGAAGTTGAGATTTTTGGTTCAGAGTATTGTAAAAAAAAATATATAGTAATTTTGAGATAATGTCCGTTAAAGATGGTTGTATAGGAGAAATATACAGATGCAAACAGACAAGGTTTAGTCAAATAAACACCTGAATGTACATGTTGGACCTTTGATTTATACTAGTATGAAAGAAGACATGTTATGGAAGAGAGGGAGAGAGAGAGAGGGAGAGAGAGATAGATTATGAAAGAAGACATGTTATGGAAGAGAGGGAGAGAGAGGGAGAGAGAGAGTATGAAAGAAGACATGTTATGGAAGATAAATAGACAAAAAAAATCTGATTCTTAAACTCTCACATTTCAGTCAGTCACGTTTATTTTCATACACATATTTTTGCAAAGCTTCAAACTACAAAACAAAGTGCTTCTGCCAACTGTGAGAAAGTGCACACATCTCCAGCAGGAGATTCAATCAAAACAAAACACAATAAAACTATTACATGTTGAGCTTTTACTTTGAAAAGGTGTCAATATGCCGTTCATTCCGGAGCAGAGAAAAAGCAACTGGTAGAAATGTTTTGAAACTAAATATTGTGAATAATTTATATTTGTCGAGTCATTTTACTTAAAGGTGCAGTCAGTGATTCTGGAGAACGCTTGTTGTCAAAATCACTTTTTTGGACAAAATCAGTGAATATCTCCTCATGATCCGCTACCTGTCTGTCTCCTCATGATCCGCTACCTGTCTGTCTCCTCATGATCCACTACCTGTCTGTACTGTGTGAATATCTCCTCATGATCCACTACCTGTCTGTACTGTGTGAATATCTCCTCATGATCCGCTACCTGTCTGTACCGGGACTGTGTTCGGAAAGCCATACTAACGTCCTACTCATACTCATTTTGACTTCAATTTGAGTATGTGACGGTTGGGTATGCGAGTTTGGGTATGCGAGAAATTCCCGGATGAGTACTAACTTCCGGGAAGATTTTGGGTATGGATCGATTGGATACTTTTCCTACTCAACCGCCCCACAATGCATCGCGTCTTTTCAAACGGCAAGGAAGGTTTTTTTTTTATTCTTTATTTACAATTCTGCATTTCCTGCACAACACAGGACTGTATGTAAAAATCTAGTTCTATATCTAACCTGTGGAGGGCGGCAATACGCTAAACAGCGTCTAAACGGCCGCAATCTTATAAGAAGAAGAAGAAATTCTTTATTGCTTGAGTATACTTCAGTGTGAATGTTTCGATGCACCTCGCATACACAATCGATCTTTGAGTAGACAGTATGTAGTATATAGATGTTGAGTATGTAGGATGTAGGACGTTAGTATGGCTTTCCGAACACATTCCGTGTGTGTGTGAGCTGAAAATAAATCCAGTTTTAATTAACAGCCTAGGCTCTGTAACCTGTAAACAAAAGGGTGCCCTTCGTAGCTAACAACACACCAGTTTACAGAGCCTAGGCTGTGTATTAATTAACACTGGATTTTTTTTTTATCTGCGCACACACAGTACAGACAGGTAAGTGGATCATGAGGAGATATTCACTGATTTTGACAACAAGCGTTCTCCAGAATCACTGACTGCACCTTTAAATCAGCTGAAGTTCATGACCTCATACGAGCAGAAAATAGACATTTAAAAAACAATGAACAGATTTTGAAACCAAAAAAAAAAAAAAACTCTACGCTGCATTTCCGTTAAACCAAGAAATATAAAATACAAAAATATATTAAACATCGCCACTTCATCGCCGCTGTGCATTTAGGATCGGGACCCTCAAACGAAAAACGCCACGGCAGGACAATGAGACACATTCAGAGGGTAGAACAAAGACTTCTAATGTGATTTAGGCCCGGGGCAAAATCACCTCTGGAATCGCACTTCAAATTCACTTGACAGGGGGCTTTTAATGCAAAACAAGTTGAAAATATATATTCTTGAATGGCACTTCTGTTCTGTTAGCTTTCCGGGGTTGAAAAACGGTGAAATTCTTCCTATTTACTGATCAAAAGTTATAAAAAAATCAATTAAAAATCGCAGTTTGTTTTTGGTATATGTCAAACTCCGCCTCAGATCGTTAATGTACCGATAGTTCTGTTATTCAAATGAAAATGCTGCAAAATTTAAATATCAAATAATATGAAGTACTGTAATTTGTATGCATGTTTTTAATCAAAACATGTGGGCTTGGAGTGTGTAGCTTGTAGCTTTAGATAGCCATGTACAGAGTCTAGGCTGTGTATAAACGCTGGGTTGTTGTTTTTTCAGCGCGCATACACACAGTACACACAGGTAGCGAGGTGGGGAGGAGATATTTGCGGATTTTGACAACAATTTGAAAAATTCTGGATTACATTCAGTGAGTGAGTAAATGTCTTTAAAGCTGCAGTGTGTAGAATGTTGGGTTTTATTTCCTAGCAGATTTTGTAGAAAGTAATTATAATATCCATAAGTACATTTTAATTTAGTGTATAATAGCTGAAAACATTTTTTTGAATTATTATTTTTTCCCTTAGAAAGGGTCTCATATATGTCCATATTTCTCCATATTTTGGACCAAGGCCTTGTCACCGCCATTTTGGAAGTGTCATATTACACACTGCACCTTTAAATGGTTGGAAAAAAAATATCAAAATAACCATTTTGGGGATAATTTACATAAAAGTACCAGTAAAATAATCTGTTAGGATTAAATATTAGAATCATAAATGAATAGAAAACAAAATGCTTAGTAGTTTGTAAGTAAATGCACGTTGATGAAATGTCCCCTCACTTCACGCGTTCCAGTCCCCATTCCTCCCAGCTATTTACAATGGCAGAACTAGATTCAGGACGTCCCAATCCCAATACATGATTTTTTCGATTCTGACCCACAATCCACTGCAGCAGAAGTTACACATCACATGGACTGAGCCTCCCAGTGAAAACAACCAGCGATGAGACGGATATATAAGCAAGAGGCAAGATCAAGGAGCCATGTTAGGATGAAATAAATAAGTTAAAGTATGTCCCAGTTGTAGCATACAGCATGATGACTAGATACTTTCGAGATTTGGAACGTAGGGTTTTGTGTGTGTGTGTGTGTGTGTGTGTGTGTGTCGTGTTAGTGCGTCTATGGTGTGTGTGTGTGTGTGTGTGTGTGTGTGTGTCGTGTTAGTGCGTCTATGGTGTGTGTGTGTGTTATATTATTGTGTGTGTGTGTGTCCGTGTGTGTTATAGGTTGTGTTTGTATGTCTGTGTTTATTACATTTAACTTCTTGGTAGGCCTGCCTGCCTGCCTGCCTACCTGCCTGCCTGCCTGTCTGTCTTTGTGTGTGTGTTTGTCTGTCTGTCTGTCTGTGTGTCTGTCTGTCTGTGTCTGTGTGTGTGTGTGTGTGTGTGTGTGTGTGTCTGTCTGTGTGTGTGAGAGAGTGAGTGAGATTTTTTACGCAGGGTTATTTTGTCCCTCCAAAGCCACCGTAGCCCCTCCGTTTGTCCCCGTGTAACCCCGTAGATTATCTCTGCGTATAATCAGTTGATTTCCTTCTTGCTGTTCTTGGTTTTGTTTCCGCTCTGAGTCGTTTTCTGTTCATCGCCCGTCAGCAACGCTTTGATCTCCGATGGGATCTTCCCTTGGTCCATGGCCGAACACCACTGCTTATACTGAGGGGAAGGGGGTGTGTGGGGGGGGGGGATATACACGTTTTAGTTTAAAAGACCTACTTCACTGGTGGAAATATGAAGGTGTATTGAACTCTGAGATCCTATGTAGTATAAATGTGCAAACATTTTAGAAATCGGTTCATCCTAGCCTGAGAAAATGCAGAAAGAGTGTTTTATGGTCTCACTGTCTAACCCTACATTTTACTAGTGTGACATTACGCATGGTAAAATGTAGGGTTAGGATTAACAGGACAGCTGGGCCAAGGGAAGACTGAGGGAAGAAAAACCTCATTCATTATATCATAATAATGATTTTATAATTATAGAACGCTGGTTCCGTATGGGTGAAGTATTCCTTTAAACAATTGCCTTTATTTAAAGCTACAGTGTGTAATATCAGAGTTTATACAGCAGTTGGTTCTGAGCGAGTGATCTGATTGGACGAGAGACCTTCTGAGCGTTCTGAAAGAGTGCTGATATTAGCGAACAACATCACTCGGACTGTTCACCAAACTGTAGACCAACTGTCAAAATCACTCCGCGGCTCACTGATGAGCCGGAGCTTCACTTGTGTGTTATCTCTGTGTGTGTGTGTGTGTGTGTGTGTGTGTGTGTGTGTGTGTGTGTGTGACTCCGGTTGACTGTGGCGAGTCTCTCCCCTGTGAGAGGGCATCGCTGCCACACACAGACACAGACGGAGACAGTGTGCGGTAGTCGCTCACACTCACGTTACTGAAGACAGCAATAGTGTGTGGAGATAAACTCAGGCTGCTGAATAATACGAGCGCTGCATAGCTTTAGCCTAGCCTAGCTTTCCCACCTCATTGTATAACGTTACTTCCCCAGGGCCGAAATACACTCATAAACTCTGGGAAATGAAGCGTGGGGGTTTGGATTGGGCAGCGGACCTTATTACCAACTAGATTAAGATCCGCCGTTCCGTTTCTTTGGTGATTTTTACGGGACATCGGGCCGCCGTGGTTAATGTTACCAGAGTAAACAAAGCAAGACGAGCTCACTCGCGTAAAGTTGTTGCATAGCAACGCGCTCCGCTCTGACTGCTGTTGTCGAACTATTTGTGTTGGCGGAAGCAAATACATTCTTAAATGATTAAAGATCACATTTTAAAGTTAACTTGTGAATTTCAGTTGTAAAACTGCTGTATAAAAGCAATAGCACACTCGAGGTCGCATGTTGTCGGTCTATATCAGCACTGCTGTGTTTCTCTCCGGCACTCGGCCTGCGGCCTCGTGCCTACGACCGAATCACAGCAGTGCTGATATAGACCGACAACATGCTCCCTCTCGTGTGCTATTGCTTAAATTTAGCATCATCTAGTGGTGAGATTCTAGATGTCAACGCTCCCTTGCTAACCCCTCCCTTTGTGAGAGAATTTACAGAAGCTACGGTGGCCTTCAAGGACAAGAAGCTATAGTTACTAAAGATGGCATCATCCACCACTGCCTCAAGTCTTTCCTACAATATCAAGTGATGAGGTGAAGATGTATTTAGTTATTTATTCTATAGTACTTCTTCTTCTTCTTGGTCTTCCAACAGGTGCATTCACAGACGCACAAACACACTCACTCACACACACACACACACACACACACAGACAGACAGACAGACAAGACAGACAGACAGACAGACAGACAGACACACACACAGACTGACACACAGACACAGACAGACAGACAGACACACAGGCACACACACAGACAGACAGACAGACACACACACACACACAGACAGACAGACACACACAGGCACACAGACACACACACACACACACACACAGAGACAGACAGACAGACACACAGACAGACAGACAGACAGACACACACACACAGAGAGACAGACAGACAGACAGACAGACACACACACACAGGCACACAGACAGACAGACAGACACACACACACACACACACACAGACACAGACAGACACACAGGCAGACAGACACACACACAGACAGACAGACACACACACAGGCACACAGACAGACAGACACACACACAGACAGACAGACACACACACACACACACACACACACACAGACAGGCACAGACACAAACAGACACACAGACAGACAGACAGACAGACACACACACACACACACACACAGACAGACAGACACACAGACAGACACACACACAGGCACACAGACAGACAGACACACACACACACACAGACAGACAGACAGGCACACACACACACAGGCACACAGACAGACAGACAGACACACAGACACACACACACACACACAGAAAGACAGACATCTTACCATCTCCAGCTCCTCCCGTAGAGCGCAGATGGCCCTCTCCTTGCTGGACACCAGTTCTTCTAGATATTGGTAGCGGAGCTTTTTACGCGCTCTGCATTCCCTGGCACTCTGCCGGCTTCGCTCCAGTTTGGCCTTTAGGTCGATCTTGGCCGGTTTACGACCTCGCTTACCGGGTTTCTTCACTTTGCCAGCCACCATCTGGAAAACAGAGACAGAAAAAAGTCAAACGTATTATACCACCTGGAAAGATAGATTTACATTACTTTAATCTTATAGAGAAAAAAAAAATTATATAGAATTGTTATCATATTTAAAAAAGGTGGTCAGAGGAACTTTGATCTTTCTTTTTTGGCATTTTCAAGCTTTATTAGACAGTACAGAGTTGAAATGGGTTGGGGGGGGGGGAGAGAGAGAGAGAGAGAGAGAGAGAGAGAGAGAGAGAGAGAGAGAGAGAGAGAGAGAGAGAGAGAGAGAATATGACATGCAGTAAAGGTCCGCGGGTCGGATTTGAACCCGCGACCACTGCAACGAAGGCCGGAGCCGATATGGTGGGAGGTTTTAAACCAGGTGTATGATCCACTACCACGGTTCCCTCCCACACACAATTTTAACAGTGAATTTTCTGACCCTTTTTCCACTTTGCCAGCATCTGAAAAGCACAGCATACAGGCTGAGAATGAATGAATGATTGTACTGTACTGAGCACATTGTAATGTACACAGAGACATAGCTCGGGTTAAACTAACATCATTTATGAGATCAGAATGTCCTTGTCCTTGCAGCAAAGATTAAAAATATAGCGAAACAAAATTGACAGACAAGGAAATATCGTCTCCAAAACAAATAGACTTCCAATCTTCCTGCACCAAAAAAATAGCTAAACAAATAAAACGTAAAAACACTACTCCGTTTCTACAGGTAAATCCCATTGAGACCGAAGACTCTTTTTCAAGGGAGACCTGTTCTCCTTTCCCACGTTACCATTCACACACACATTCATACACCGATAGCAGCAGGCTAACTATCGACATTCACACAACATTTGACTAACTAAACATACTAATACAACGTGGTTCTCGTGATGGAGTGGCCTTTTTACAAGCTACATATTTCAGCTAATGTTCATCTTTACTCTGTTATATCTCCCGGAACTAACTAACCAAACTATTAATGCTGCACACGTCATGTTTAGCTGGGTTTTTAATTACCTATCAACGCCACAAATAACTTCTCAAACTCAAATTTAACACAAGTATTGTAATATAAATGTTATATTAGCCTTTGTTAGCACTAGGCAGTTGGGAGTTCTGTCTAATTATCTTCCATAACATGTCTTCTTTCATACTCTCTCTCTCTCCCTCCCTCCCTCTGTCTCCCTCTCTCTCTTCCATAACATGTCTTCTTTCATACTCTTCTCTCTCTCTCCCTCTCTTCCATAACATGTCTTCTTTCATACTAGTATAAATCAAAGGAGTTTATTTGACTAAACCTTGGCTGTTTGCGTCTGTATATTTCTCCTATACAACCATCTTTAACGGACATTATCTCAGCATGTTCAATACTCTGAACCAAAAATCTACAACTTCTAAAGCTCTTACATCAACTAAACTTTCCATAATCATTCTCAGCACTATTCTGAAGGTTATTACAGAAGGATTTGTTCATATGTTGTTCATTGGCTGACTTTCACGTATTTTAATTATACAGATTATATTAGCCTTTGTTAGCAACCGTTAGCTTCTCACCTTCGTATCATCCATTTTACGGTGCTAGCAGCTAGCGTCCCGTAAACTCCACTCACCGCTAATATGTCAGTTAGGACCGTTAGGCTTTTAAATTAACGTTAAATTAAGTTTCCGTTAGTTGGAAACAAACGGAGAAAAGAGAGAAGTATTAATCAGCGCGATGTTGTTGGTTTGTTTTGTTTACATCGTTGTATCCTGATCGCGGAAGTGACGCGTTACGTTGGTTACGTCCAGCTTACGTCAGATTCTTCTCCCGTTACTGACGCCATCTACTGGAGGGAGTTGGTGGTTATATAAAATAAAATAAAATAAAATAAAATAAAATAAAATAAAATAAAATAAAATAAAATAAAATAAAATAAAATAAAATAAAATAAAATAAAATAAAATAAAATAAAATAAAATAAAATAAAATAAAATATAGAAAATAATTCAAAAAATGTAATTAATTTAAATAAAAATAAATAAATATTACAATTCAATAATATAAGAATATATATAAAATATTTTTTTTAATCAAAAACATAAATAATGAATAAAATCATAAAAACCATCAGACTCCTCTTTGTGAACATTTTTTTTTAAGATATTTTTTTTTGACATGTTTATGTTTTATTGATAGTGTAGAGACAGAGGTGAAATGGGGCAGAGAGGGGAGTGACATGCAGAGAACGACCGCGGGCTGGAATTGAACCCGGGTCCGCTGCTGGCCGAGGCCCATGGGGGGGGGGGACGCCCTACCAACTGAGCTAAGGGCACCCCTACAGACAGTACTGTTAGTCAACTGTGTCTTCAACTACTGATGTACAGTCCTGTCCAACTGCTTGTGTTTGTGTCTGGCTTTCTAACTTCAAACAGTGTTCCAGGGATCTACATTTTCCTGTGAGGAAAGTTTGTTTATTCAGTTATGAGAATATACCTTTGAAATGTTTCACTTCTCTGACACACACAAAGTTACACACTGCACCTTTAAGCAGCTGAGATCGACATGTCGACCACATACTAACCTCATTATGAGTAATAACACACACACACACACACACACACACACACACACACACACACACACACACACACACACTGAGTTTTGATTGTTTCATAAATTAGACAGTGAACAACATATGGACAAATCCTTCTGTTATAACCTTCAGAATAGTGCTGAGAATGATTATGGAAAGTTTAGTTGATGTAAGTGCTTTAGAAGTTGAGATTTTTGGTTCAGAGTATTGAAAAAAAAACTAATGTTGAGATAATGTCCGTTAAAGATGGTTGTATAGGAGAAATATACAGACGCAAACAGACAAGGTTTAGTCAAATAAACACCTGAATGTACATGTTGGACCTTTGATTTATACTAGTATGAAAGAAGACATGTTATGGAAGAGAGGGAGAGAGAGAGGGAGAGAGAGAGAGGGAGGGAGAGAGAGATAGAGTATGAAAGAAGACATGTTATGGAAGAGAGGGAGAGAGAGAGGGAGAGAGAGAGAGAGAGTATGAAAGAAGACATGTTATGGAAGAGAGGGAGAGAGAGATAGAGAGAGTATGAAAGAAGACATGTTATGGAAGATAAATACACAAAAATTTCAAAAATGTTAATTAATTTGAGGCTGTGAGCTCTGATTGTCTCGTTCATCAGAGTGAGTTAACCATGCGTTCTAATTGCTCCAGAATGTTGAAAACCACAGAAACGTTTGTCTCCCGCTCCCTCTCTGTCCTTTCACCGAATTAATCAAGAAGGACATGAAATACTGAGAAAACTGCTAAATCAGCTGTTTAACGCAAGACACTGGAAAGCAAAAATTATCGTTTTTCAAGCGCTGGGTAATTTTTGAGATATTTTGTCTATTTCGCATCTTCCATAACATGTCTTCTTTCATACTAGTATAAATCAAAAGGTCCAAAATAGTAGCCTACTTTCAGGGGTTTATTTGAGTAAACCTTGACCTCAACATTAGTTTTTTTTCAATACTCTGAACCAAAAATCTCAACTTCCAAAGCACTAAACTTTCTATGATACCAAAAAAAAATTATCGGACACAAAAAACTTCTAAATGGACCAAATGAAAAAAAAATTAATTCCCTTTCTCGACATTTGACTGTGTGTGTGTGTGTGTGTGTGTGTGTGTGTGTGTGTGTGTGTGTGTGTGTGTGTGTGTGTGTGTGTGTGTGTGAGATGGCAGGATTAAAATACATAAAGTATAGAATACATGTTCGAAAAGCGAATGAAAAATATGAACAGAAATAAAACGTTTAAATAAAAATAAAGATTACAGGTTAAAATGGAAACAGAAAAGTCTTCAGACTCGATTTAAAGGAGCTGAGAGTTGCAGCAGACCTCAAGTTCTCTGGGAGTTTGTTCCAGAGATTTGGTGCATAAAAACTAAAAGCTGCTTCTCCTTGTTTAGTCCTAACTCTGTCTATCTATCTTCCATAACATGTCTTCTTTCATACTAGTATAAATCAAAAGGTCCAACATGTACATTCAGGTGTTTATTTGACTAAACCTTGTCTGTTTGCGTCTGTATATTTCTCCTATACAACCATCTCTAACGTAGGGTTGCCACCTTGGATTTAGGAAAAAAAGGGACACTTGATGTTTGGGGCAGAGGGCTCGGCCATTATTAGGCTACCAGTTCAGTGTAATGACCTATAATAACCATAAACACCTACAGTGCTTTTTACAGTAGGATATATAAGGAGACTGAGGTGGGAACCCTGGACCTTGTAGGGGGGTCCGGGGAATGCTCCTCCGGAAGAAAAAAATGCAACCTTTTAAAGTAAAATTCATCAATCTGGTGCACTTTGAGAAGAAAATTGCATGCAACCAGGCCCAGGGGCCCAAGGGCTCAGGGGGGCCCTAAGCCAGAAATACTGATAGTAACTTTACATGTCGTATTGTCAAAGAGCTCAGTCACTCATGTCAATAACAGGGTCCAAAAAGGTATAGCCTACAATAAGGAAATAA
>CM049416.1:24450000-24452500 GCA_026929865.2 Hyperoplus lanceolatus
TCTGTCAGAAGACGACATCGAACAAACGAACAACGGGGAGACTCAAGGAGGTCTGTCTGTCTGTCTGTCTGTCTGTCTGTCTGTCTGTCTGTCTGTCTGTCTGTCTGTCTATCTATCTATCTATCTATCTATCTATCTATCTATCTCTCTCTCTCTCTCTCTCTCTCTCTCTCTCTCTCTGTCTCTCTCCCTCCCTCCCTCCATCCATCCATCCATAATAAACTTTAATCTTATCTTATCTTCTCTTAGGTCTTGGCACGAGGAAAGCTCGTTTGAGAAGCAGCTAAAGAGACGTAGCTGCCACTTGGAGCTGGGGGACCTGCTCACTGCCTCTCGATCCCGGGAAGAGATGGGAAAAGTGGGCAGCGGGCAGTCCAGTTTCTCTGGAAGTATGGAGGTCATAGAAGTGTCCTGAAAAACAATCAGATACTATGTGAAACGTTTTTACAGACTTTTAACGTGGATTTAAACGTGCATGAAAATTGCCCGGAGAAAACGTTGGAAACAAAAGATAATAATTCAGCATCACAGGTTATAGAAGTGCATTGAAGTCCAGTTTCTCCGGAAGTATGGAGGTCATAGAAGTGTCCTGAAAAACAATGAGATACTATGAACTTTTAACAGACTCTACACACTTTCAACGTGGATTTTAAACGCGCAAAAAGGATGATTTTTCAGCAGTTTGGACTTCCAAGGACGATAAAGTGTTGTGGAGAGAAACATTGTAAACTAAAAAGTCAACAAGACACCTTCCGGAACTCGATTTTTGGAGTTTTGCGGCTAAATTTTAAACTATTAAGTTTGGAAAAAAGAAAAATGCAGATTTTTTTTTTTTTTCTTTATTCTTTGGACACAAACACACAAATGAAAAAGTGATCACACAAACAAAAGACAAAATAAAACTAACAGCTAACATGGCGTATACTCTACTCTACAGGTTTCTAAGGACATTGTTTAAACTAAAAGGTAAATGTTAAGCAGAAAATAAAAAGTCAACGAGGTGTCATGTAGGTCCCAACACTGCGTTCCAATCTCCATACTTCCCTACTATTTAGTATGCCAGAAAAAGATTTAGGACGTCCCAATACATGCACGTCAATTGTAGTATGCTTAAAATACATAAATGCCCCACTAACTCCAATAGCATTTTGGAGTATTCGTCTTTATTCTTGACATTTCTTGACATAATGAAAAGAAAATCTGCCTTATATATTTTTTTCTCTCTCATGTCTGTGGCCCTAAAACTCTTCTGTACTTTAGTATGTAGTGTAGTAAAAAGACTAAAACTCTTCTGTACTTTAGTATGTAGTGTAGTAAAAAGACTAAAACTCTTCTGTACTTTAGTATGTAGTGTAGTAAAAAGACTAAAACTCTTCTGTACTTTAGTATGTAGTGTAGTAAAAAGACTAAAACTCTTCTGTACTTTAGTATGTAGTGTAGTAAAAAGAAAGAGTATGAGATTTGGAACGCAGGGTTGGTTTGGTGGGGGGTGTCTTGAATTACCTAGGGGGCATAGTGATGTTATGGGCATGGGCTGTTATAAAAGGTTGTTCACCAGAAATGATATCTAGGACCTTCAAGGATCACAACCTGGGTGGATGGATGGACGGACAGACAGACAGACAGACAGACAGACAGACAGACAGACAGACAGACAGACAGACAGACAGACAGACAGACCTGGGTGGACAACCTGCTCAACTACCTGCTGGAAAGCTACCGGAGGCCGAAATAGCAAATCTGAGCCACGGTTTAAGGCGAGGGTAAAATAAATATAAATATTTTGATTTTTGATTTCTTCAAACTTAAGAGTTTAAGTGGCAGCGAGACAGTCGAGTTTCCCTGGAAGTGTGGAGGTTATAGAAGTCTCTTGAGATGTGCTGAGACACTATGAAACATTTCTCAACGAAATTAGATTAAAAAACAGACTCGATTTTTACCGTGAGAGAATTTAAAAGAAAACGGAGATACTAGGAAGCTCTTTACAGACGTCTACACACTTTAACATGGATTTTGACGCTCGAGAAGGACACATTTGAAGCAGCATTGGACTCCTTAAAACAACGTTAAAATGAAATACAATGAGAAACCATTTGACTTTGACAAACTTTACAGGAATATCACCCACAAAAGATTTATCTGGAAAGAAATCCCTGCGCTCTAATTTTTTTTTTCTTTTTTTTGTTAACTTTATTTTCCCGTGAGAGAACTTGATATGTGGTAAGGCACATTCAGTCTCATGATGACATAAGATGAAATACACAAGGACTTTCAAGGACTTCAACATGGATTATATAAAGCGCTCGAGAAGGACACTTTTCAAGCAGTGTGGACTCCTACAGATGATTATATGTTGTGGAGAGAATTGTTGGAAAAAAGAAAAAAATCAAAAATCTAGAAATTTACGAGGAAACATTGAGTTTTGAGGTTAGATAAGAAATCTCAGTGTGGACGTGGGAATACAATGAGACCTTAACGGGACTATAACGTCTGGGACGGA
>CM049416.1:24457500-24467500 GCA_026929865.2 Hyperoplus lanceolatus
ATGATGAAATAAATAAGTAAAAGTATGTCCCAATTGTAGCATACTGCATACTAACTAGATAATGTTTATGATCAGCTGTAGTATGTAGAATAGAGAAAAGAAAGAGGAGGAGATTTGGAACGCAGGGATTGTGAATATACAGCCATGGAAAAAACTGAAGAGACCACTCCAAATGTTCAGTGTCTCTTGTTTTACTCTTTATAGACATATGTTTGAGTAGAATGAACATTTTGGTTTTATAATATAAACTACTGACAACATTTCTACCAAATTCCCCACCAAAAATATTGTCCCTTAGAGCATTTCCATTAAGTAATGTAGAGATGAAGATTTGAGAAAAATCCAGACTGGTCTCTAAATTTTCTTCCGGAGCTGTATATATTCTGAGTGGAAAGAGTGTGATTTTCTGTCAGACTAGTCCGTACTAGTTGTTTTCCTTGAGGTCAAAGGTCAATAGCTCTTATATTATGTGCTGATGCGGTTTTTTTACTGGGAGTTTTTTCTCAGCCGAGCTAAGGGTGTAAGGGCAGGGTGTCATATCGTATCATATTGTATGGAATGTAAAGCCCACTGAGGCAAATGTCTATTTGTGATATATACATATATCAGGGCTGTACGCTTATTTTTTAAAGTGGTAGCACTGGTGCTAGCAAGCAAAAAAATTCAGTAGCACAAAAATAAATTTGGTAGCACACAAAGTATGATCAAAAACTTGCATGACCCTAACCCTTGCATTTAGCTCTAATTACCTTTGAGCATGTCATCTTGGTTTTATTTGAGATTCTCAATGAATATGATATCCTAGTGTGCAGTAATAATTGTAGAAGAATGAATAGGGGTTCACTGATTGCAATTTAGACAAAAGAGTCTAACCTGCCAATGGCACTTTTTTTGCTGATTCAGAATTATTTCCCCCCCATAGAACTATAAAAATAATGTCTATACCTCTATATTTTTATAAACATATCATTATTATATTAGGCTAATAATAACAAACATTTTTAGAACATTTCATTCTTTTAATGAAAACCATACTTTAAAACATTGAACATATAGCCTATTAAATAAATTAGTTAACATAGTTATACAATTTAGGCCCAGTTAAATAGGTTGTGTCAATCTTTGTTTAAATCATAGATAGTTACTGCTGTTGACTGCTTTCTTTATAGGTCCATGGTTGACTGCAGGGCTGTGAAGCGCTACCTTCCTGTTCTTACCTGCTTCAAAATAAGAATCAACTCGCATTTGGCTAGTAACCGACTTTTATTGTGAAGGCGCACAGGAAATGTTCTGTTTGCACACGCGCTAACTTGACTGCGTTAATGTAAAGAGAGCCGTCTCCTTCCTGTTTTAGACGCCATAATCGCCGCACAAGCACAGATCCCGAGCACACATCTTTCACCAGCCAAAGTGGAGGGTAGACTTAATAACTTACTCGCCTAAGACTACATTCACCCGCATTTGGAGAGTGTTAATGTAGAGCCCTCTAAGCAGTATTGTGCATAGCTCCTCTGTGTCTCAAACAGAGAGCATCTGCTCATTAGCACTGGTGCGACTGGACTTGTATTCATCATCGCACGTGATCAATTTCAGTAGCAAATGCGATCAAAACTGTCGCACTGTACAGCCCTGTATATATATATATATTTATATATATACTGGGCTATACAAATAAAACTGATTTGATTTGAAATTTTAGTGAAAAACGTGATATTTTCTGTAAAACTAGTGACTTATTAGCTGTTTTTCCTTGGAGGTCGGAGTGGTTCGGTCTGACGCACCTTTGACCCTCGTGTTGTGCAGTGGACTGTGTTTTCTGGAGATTTGACTTGATTTAAAGAGTGAGATAGTGACACACACACACACACACACACACACACACACACACTGAGACAGACACACACACACACGACACACACACACACACACACACACACACACACACACACACACTGAGACAGACACACACACACACACTGAGACAGACACACACACTGAGAGAGAGACACACACACAAACACACACACACACTGAGACAGACACACACACTGACAGAGACACACACACACACACACACACAGGCACACACACACACACACACACACACACACACACACACACACACACACACTGCAGCTAGAAAGACACACACCACACACGCACACACACACACACTGTAAAAGACAGACACACACACACACACACACACACACACTGAGACAGACACACACACACACTGCAGCTAGCACGGTACACGCACACACACACACACACACACACACACACACACACACACACACACACACATGGTAATATATTGTCCTGTTTTAAAGAGTGAGATAGTGTAGGATTAGAGTCCACAGCTGGCCCTGATATCTGTTTAAAAATAGTTTTCTCCATCATGGCTCTCTGACCCTTAACCCCCTTCATCCGTAGGGGGAAAGAGACACTATTTTGGGGCATTTCCCAGCGCTGAAACCGTAACCTCAAAATGCCAAAATCTCTGTGCAAAGGGGCGTGTGTGTGTGTGTGTGTGTGTCAGTGTGCGTGTGTGTGTGTGTGTCTCAGTGTTACTGTGTGTGTGTGTGTGTGTGTGTGTGTGTGTGTCTCTCAGTGTTACAGTGTGTATGTCTCAGTGTGTGTGTGTGTGTGACTGAAAATCCGTTAAAAGCCAGCAGCAACTGTATCGCATTGATATGAATAGACACAATACATTGTTTTGTCTATTAAATGATCCATAACATGTCTTCTTTCATACTCTATCTCTCTCTCCCTCTCTTCCATAACATGTCTTCTTTCATACTCTATCTCTCTCTCCCTCTTTCTCCCTCTCTTCCATAACATGTCTTCTTTCATACTAGTATAAATCAAAGGTCCAACATGTACATTCAGATGTTTATTTGACTAAACCTTGTCTGTTGCCTCTGAATTTTCTCCTACACAATCATCTTTCAGATTGATTAAAACGTGGTGTGTGTGTGTGTTTGTTACTGTGTGTCTGTCTCAGTGTGTGTGTGTGTGTGTGTGTGTGCTTGTTACAGTCTGTGTGTGTGTGTCTCAGTGTCTGTCTCAGTGTGTGTGTGTGTGTGTTACCCCTACGGCGTGTTGTAACCGTACCTTTTAGGATTATGGGATTGAAACAGGAAACTGAAGAGTCGAGTTTCACTGGCGAAAGATAACTGTTTAGTTACCGATAGAGAGACTTAGAGGAATACTTCACCCATAATGAACCAGCCTTCTATCATTATAAAATCACTATTATAATATAATGAATGAGGTTTTTCTTCCCTCAGTCTTCCCTTGGCCCAGCTGTCCTGTTAATCCTAACCCTACATTTTTACTAATGTGATGTCACACATGGGAAAATGTAGGGTTAGACAGTGAGACCATAAAACACTTTTTCTGCCTTTTCTCTCTCACACACACACGCACTCACTCACTCACTCACTCACTCACTCACTCACTCACTCACTCACTCACTCACTCACTCACTCACTCACTCACTCACTCACTCACTCACTCACTCACTCACTCACTCACTCACTCACACACCCATGTTGTGAATGTGTGAAGTTTTTTGGACTTTGAAACGTTGCTGTTTACATAGGACACAGTTCAAACAGTGAGACACGTTAAGACTCAGAGGGAGTTTCCCTGAGATATTATGATACGATAAGTCAGGTCATTCCCTATGGTCTATTTGAACTCCTTTAAAACACCTGTGGACTAGTCAACTATCCACTACCTGTCTGTACTTTATTTTTAATTTTTAACCTTTATTTATCCAGGTAAATCCCATTGAGACCGAAGACTCTTTTTCAAGGGAGACCTGTTTTTCTTTCCCACGTTACCATTCACACACACATTCATACACCGATAGCAGCAGGCTAACTATCGACATTCACACGAGGCAAGGTGGGTGAAATGTCTTGCCCAAGGACACAACAACTGTGACACAGGTGGCAGGGCGGGGATCGAACCTCCAACCCTTTGATCATCGGCCGACCACGCTCTACCACCTGAGCCACAGTCACTGTTAATACACAGCCTAGGCTCTGTAAACCGGGATGTTATTACTGTTTTATTTCAGTAATTTATGCTTTAATCTATACAGCTCCGGGAAAAAAATTAATAGACCAGTCTGGATTTATCTTCCATCTTCATCTCTACATTACTTCATGGAAATGCTCTTTAATGACAATATTTTAATGGTGAATTTGGTAGAAATGTTGTCAGTAGTTTATATTATAAAACCAAAATGTTCATTCTACTCAAACATATGCCTATAACCTGCTGCCTGCTGTGAAGAGGACAGACAGACAGACAGACAGACAGACAGACAGACAGACAGACAGACAGAGAGGGGAATGACATGCAGAGAACGACCCGGGCTGGATTCTAACCCGGGTCTGCTGTGAAGAGGACTGAGACTCTATGGCTCCAAACTGTCTAATAAAGCTAAAAAAAACTGCCCAAAAAATAATCTATGAAAAAAATTAAAAAAGTGTAAGTGTGACCAAGATTCCACCAGACATCGACGTATATAAACCTTATTACTGCGACACACACACACACACACACACACACACAGACAGTACTGAGAAGCATTAAGTCTTGTTCCATTGCCACCTGCCTACTGACCTTTTAAGCCCCTCCCTTTAGCCCTTCTCTCATTGGCTAACTCACCTCTTAGATCCCGCCCACCACCTGTCCGTCATTAATTAAAAGCTTAGACTTGAAGATCTCTTGTAATCTCCTTTCACATGAAAACACACAAGACACTTTGGATTGTTACTGCGTTTCACCTGGACAGTTTCTACAGGTAAAGTGAGACCCCCTAACCTCAATGTAGTGTTTAGAAATCAGTATTTATTCATGGTAGGCCTATATATTCGGGGGCGACTGTGTCTCAGGTGGTAGAGCGGGTCGGCCGATGATCAAAGGGTTGGAGGTTCGATCCCCGCCCTGCCACCTGTGTCATGGTTGGTGTGTCCTTGGGCAAGACACTTCACCCACCTTGCCTCGTGTGAATGTCGATAGTTAGCCTGCTGCTATCGGTGTATGAATGTGTGTGTGAATGGTAACGTGGGAAAGGAGAACAGGTCTCCCCTTGAAAAAGAGTCTTCGGTCTCAAAGGGATTTACCTGTAGAAATAAAGGTTAAAAAATTAAATAAAAAATATATCAGGCTACTTATCTTATTTGATCCTGTTCTACTTCTTGCTCTGTGGGTCGGTTGAGAAACGTAACTTAGATTCCTCCGTTTGTCTGGAAGATTTAAATATGACTTGGTTTGGGTTGATTTAACCCAGGTATACGCTCTGTGTGGGACATTGGTGGTAGCAGATTGGGGTTCTAGTTATAGGGTTTAGGGTTGGGGTCAATCTGTGGACGAACACACCTCCATTTTTGTAGTTTTTATTGTAATTTACACAGTTTAATAGCTACGGTGTGTGTGTGTGTGTGTGTGTGTGTGTGTGTCCTTTGTTTACATACCAGTTTACAGAGCCTAGGCTGTGCTTGTGCATGTGTCATCTCATTAGCATCGTTACTGTGGCCTCTCCCAAGTGTACTCAGCCCACGGAAGTGTACTGTGCTTGAGTATGCATGGCCTGCTCACACTAGCCAAACCATCTAGACTTTAGGGCTGTGTTTTGAAAAGCCATACTAACGTTCACTCATATTCATTTTGAGTATGTGACGGTTGTGTGCGTTTGTGTAGGCGAGAAATTCCCGGATGAGTACTAACTTCCGGGAAGATTTTGTGTATGGATCGATAGGTTACTTTTCCTACTCAACACACGCCCCACAATGCATTGCGTCTTTTCAAAGTTATTTAAAAAAAATTCTTTATTGCTTCTGTATACTTCAGTGTAAACGGTCCGACGAACCTCGGATACACAATGGCTTGTTAAGTAGACAGTATGTAGTATATACATGTTGAGTATGTAGGAGGGAGGACGTTGGTAGGGCTTTTAGTATGCAGTATATACATGTTGAGTATGTAGGAGGGAGGACGTTGGTAGGGCTTTTAGTATGTAGTATATACATGTTGAGTATGTAGGAGGGAGGACGTTAGTAGGGCTTTTAGTATGTAGTATATACATGTTGAGTATGTAGGAGGGAGGACGTTAGTAGGGCTTTTAGTATGTAGTATATACATGTTGAGTATGTAGGACACAGCCAATGGACTGCTCACACTAGGCAAAACGTACTCGGGCACGGAACAGATGCCGAGTGTGAATGCGCCCTAAACACTGTGTGAATGCGCCCTACACACTGTGTGAATGCGCCCTACACACTGTGTGAATGCGCCCTACACACTGTGTGAATGCGCCCTACACACTGTGTGAATGTGAAATGTTTGGTTGGAGTGAACACGTGTTTCTAAGTCCAGTGTTAGCAGATCAGTGGATATCAGAGTCAGTGTGTCTGTGTCTCTGTGTGTGTGTGTGTGTGTGTGTGTGTGTGTCTGTCTGTGTGTGTGTGTTTGTTACTATGTGTGTCTCTGTCTCTGTGTGTGTGCGTGTGTCTGTGCCTGTGTGTTTGTTACTGTGTGTGTGTGTGTGTGTGTGTCTGTCTGTCTATCTGTCTGTCTGTCTGTCTGTCTGTGTGTGCCACTGTATGTGTGTGTATGTGTGTGTGTGTCTGTCTGTGTGTGTGTGTGTGTGTGTCTGTCTCTCAGTGTGTGTGTCTCTGTCTCTCATTGTGTGCGTGTGTGTATGTGTGTGTGTGTGTGTGTGTGTGTCTCTCTCTCTGTCTCTCAGTGCGTGTGTGTGTGTGTGTGTGTGTGTGTGTGGATTATAACAGCCAGCGGTGACGAGGCTTTAATCTGCTCTGTTCAAACAGCTGCTTCCTGTGTGATGTCATAGTAATGTCTTCAGTGACATCTGTGTTTTACAGTACGGAATGTTTTTAGCTTAGCTTAGCACAAAGACTGGAGGCGGGGGGAAACTGTTAGCCTAGAGCGGTCACATTGTAATAACTGAGATTGTGTCTGATTTTCAAAAGAAGAGATTCCTGTGGCCTATTAAAGGTGCAGTGTGTAGTATGACATCATCAAGAAAGTTCTACAAAGTTCTAGAATGCAACGCTCCCTGGGTAACCCCACCCCTTTAGAATAGTAACAGAAGCTACAGTGGCCTTCAAGGACAAGAACAATTCTAAATTTTAAACAATGCACCTGATGACATTCCAACTATGACACTTCCAAAATGGCGGCACTAGGCCTTGGTCCAAAGTATGGAGAAATATGGACATATATGAGACCCTTTCTAATATATATATATAATACATAATACATAATACATTTGCCTCAGTGGGATTTACATTTCATACAATATGACACCCTGCCCTTACACCCTTAGCTCGGCTTAGAAAAAACTCCCAGTAAAAACCCTTTACCGGGATTAAAAAAATTGAAGAAATCTCAGGGAGAGTGGACAGAGTAAGGGATCCCTCTCCCAGGACGGACATGCTACAATAGATGTCATAAGTAGAGAAAATCACAAAGGAGTTTGAAAATCTCTCACATATATTTTGGGGGCGACTGTGGCTCAGTTGGTAGAGCGGGTCGGCTGATGGTCAAAGGGTTGGAGGTTCGATCCCCGCCCTGCCACCTGTGTCATAGTTGTTGTGTCCTTGGGCAAGACACTTCACCCACCTTGCCTCGTGTGAATGTCGATAGTTAGCCTGCTGCTATCGGTGTATGAATGTGTGTGTGAATGGTAACGTGGGAAAGGAAAACAGGTCTCCCTTGAAAAAGAGTCTCCGGTCTCAATGGGATTTACCTGTAGAAATAAAGGTTACATTTTTTTTTTTTTAAATATATCAGAATTGACAATAACATTTGACGTGACATATGTCTTTGTACAGTTTAGTGTCCTTAGTGTGTGTGATAGAATACAGTATAGTGTCCTTAGGTGTGTGATAGAATACAGTATAGTGTCCTTAGTGTGTGTGAGAGAATACAGTATAGTGTCCTTAGTGTGTGATAGAATACAGTATAGTGTCCTTAGTGTGTGATAGAATACAGTATAGTGTCCTTAGTGTGTGTGGGAGAATACAGTATAGTGTCCTTAGTGTGTGATAGAGTACAGTATAGTGTCCTTAGTGTGTGTGGGAGAATACAGTATAGTGTCCTTAGTGTGTGATAGAATACAGTATAGTGTCCTTAGTGTGTGATAGAATACAGTATAGTGTCCTTAGTGTGTGATAGAATACAGTATAGTGTCCTTAGTGTGTGTGATAGAATACAGTATAGTGTCCTTGGTGTGTGATAGAATACAGTATAGTGTCCTTAGTGTGCGTGCGATAGAATACAGTATAGTGTCCTTAGTGTGTGATAGAATACAGTATAGTGTCCTTAGTGTGTGTGTGATAGAATACAGTATAGTGTCCTTAGTGTGTGTGTGATAGAATACAGTATAGTGTCCTTAGTGTGTGGGAGAATACAGTATAGTGCCCTTAGTGTGTGGGAGAATACAGTATAGTGTCCTTAGTGTGTGATAGAATACAGTATAGTGTCCTTAGTGTGTGTGATAGAATACAGTATAGTGTCCATAGTGTGTGATAGAATACAGTATAGTGCCCTTAGTGTGTGATAGAATACAGTATAGTGCCCTTAGTGTGTGATAGAATACAGTATAGTGTCCTTAGTGTGTGATAGAATACAGTATAGTGTCCTTAGTGTGTGATAGAATACAGTATAGTGCCCTTAGTGTGTGTGATAGAATACAGTATAGTGTCCTTAGTGTGTGATAGAATACAGTATAGTGTCCTTAGTGTGTGATAGAATACAGTATAGTGTCCTTAGTGTGTGATAGAATACAGTATAGTGTCCTTAGTGTGTGATAGAATACAGTATAGTGTCCTTAGTGTGTGATAGAATACAGTATAGTGTCCTTAGTGTGTGATAGAATACAGTATAGTGTCCTTAGTGTGTGATAGAATACAGTATAGTGTCCTTAGTGTGTGATAGAATACAGTATAGTGTCCTTAGTGTGTGTGGGAGAATACAGTATAGTGTCCTTAGTGTGTGTGATAGAATACAGTATAGTGTCCTTAGTGTGTGATAGAATACAGTATAGTGTCCTTAGTGTGTGATAGAATACAGTATAGTGTCCTTAGTGTGTGATAGAATACAGTATAGTGTCCTTAGTGTGTGTGAGAGAATACAGTATAGTGTCCTTAGGTGTGTGATAGAATACAGTATAGTCCTTAGTGGTAGAGTACAGTATAGTGTCCTTAGGTGTGTGATAGAATACAGTATAGTGTCCTTAGTGTGTGATAGAATACAGTATAGTGTCCTTAGTGTGTGATAGAATACAGTATAGTGTCCTTAGTGTGTGATAGAATACAGTATAGTGTCCTTAGTGTGTGTGATAGAATACAGTATAGTGTCCTTAGTGTGTGATAGAATACAGTATAGTGTCCTTAGTGTGTGTGATAGAAATACAGTATAGTGTCCTTAGTGTGTGATAGAATACAGTATAGTGTCCTTAGTGTGTGATAGAATACAGTATAGTGTCCTTAGTGTGTGATAGAATACAGTATAGTGTCCTTAGTGTGTGATAGAATACAGTATAGTGTCCTTAGTGTGTGTGTGATAGAATACAGTATAGTGTCCTTAGTGTGTGATAGAATACAGTATAGTGTCCTTAGTGTGTGATAGAATACAGTATAGTGTCCTTAGTGTGTGATAGAATACAGTATAGTGTCCTTAGTGTGTGATAGAATACAGTATAGTGTCCTTAGTGTGTGATAGAATACAGTATAGTGTCCTTAGTGTGTGATAGAATACAGTATAGTGTCCTTAGTGTGTGATAGAATACAGTATAGTGTCCTTAGTGTGTGATAGAATACAGTATAGTGTCCTTAGTGTGTGATAGAATACAGTATAGTGTCCTTAGTGTGTGATAGAATACAGTATAGTGTCCTTAGTGTGTGATAGAATACAGTATAGTGTCCTTAGTGTGTGTGGGAGAATACAGTATAGTGTC
>CM049416.1:24472500-24485000 GCA_026929865.2 Hyperoplus lanceolatus
TGCTGCTGCTATCGGTGTATGAATGGGTGAATGTGTGTGTGAATGGGTGAATGTGTGTGTGAATGGGTGAATGTGTGTGTGAATGGGTGAATGTGTGTGTGAATGGGTGAATGTGGTAAGAAATGTAAAGCGCTTTGGGGCTGATAAAATTGACTAAAAAGCGCTCTATAAGTCAAGTCCATTTACCATATGTAAACACAGAGGGCCACCGTAGCAACACACCAGAGCACAGAGCACGAGGATATTCACTGTCTCTGACAACAATTTAAAAAACCTTTTTAAAGTTATTCAAGTCTGAGTTGTTTATTTTCCCCTCAGATTGTGTGTGTGTGTGTGTGTGTGTGTGTGTGTGGGAGAGCGAGAGTACTGTGTCCTGTGTGTGTGTGTGTGTGTGGGAGAGAGCGAGAGTACTGTGTCCTGTGTGTGTGTGTGTTTTTTCCCCTGAGCGTGTGTGTGTGTCTCTGTGTGTGTGTGTGTATCTGTGTGTGTGTGTGTGTACTGTGTGTGTGTGTTTCCCTCAGTGTGTGTGTGTTTTTTCCCTGAGCGTGTGTGTGTGTGTGTCTGTGTGTGTGTGTGTACTGTGTGTGTGTGTGTGTGTGTGTGTGTGTATGTGCGTGTGTGTGTTTTTCCCCTGAGCGTGTGTGTGTGTCTCTGTGTGTACTGTGTGTGTGTGTGTGTGTGTGTGTGTGTGTGTGTGTGTGTGTGTGTGTGTGTGTGTGTGTGTGTGTGTGTGTGTGTGTGTGTGTGTGTGTGTTTTCCCTCAGCGTAGCCTCACAGGTTATTACTTACTGCTGCCTGCTGCTGCTGTTGTCTTGGAAACTGGATCCAAAATGGCGCCTGTCTTGTCTTGTGTGAATTAATCATGGACTCGGTGTGGGAAAGGTAATCTCACATCCTGTCTGTTACTGTACAGACAGACAGACAGGCAGGCAGACAGGCAGGCAGGCAGGCAGGCAGGCAGGCAGGCAGGCAGGCAGACAGACAGGCAGGCAGGCAGGCAGGCAGGCAGGCAGGCAGGCAGGCAGACAGACAGACAGGCAGGCAGACAGACAGGCAGCGCACGCAGAGACATACGCACACACGCAGACATAATCACAGACAGACACACACACACACACACACACACACACACACACACACACACACACACACACACACACACACACACACACACACACACACACACACACAGCCTCATAAATCACCGCGGAGACGCTTTTGTTTACAGAGCTTTTAATTTGAAACTGGATGTGACTTTTCCCTGTCGAAGGTTTTAATGAGAGCAATGCATTGTGGGTAAAACCTGTTTAATCGGAGCAGCTGTTTATACAGACAGAGAAGAAGAAAGAGTTTTACATGCCCTGCGTTCCAAATCACATACTCTTTCTTTTTACTACACTACATACTAAAGTACAGAAGAGTTTTAGTCTTTTTACTGCACTACATACTAAAGTACAGAAGAGTTTTAGTCTTTTTACTACACTACATACTAAAGTACAGAAGAGTTTTAGTCTTTTTACTACACTACATACTGAAGTACAGAAGAGTTTTAGTCTTTTTACTACACTACATACTAAAGTACAGATGAGTTTTAGTCTTTTTACTACACTACATACTAAAGTACAGAAGAGTTTTAGTCTTTTTACTACACTACATACTAAAGTACAGAAGAGTTTTAGTCTTTTTACTACACTACATACTAAAGTACAGAAGCGTTTTAGTCTTTTTACTACACTACATACTAAAGTACAGAAGAGTTTTAGTCTTTTTACTACACTACATACTAAAGTACAGAATAGTTTTAGTCTTTTTACTACACTACATACTGAAGTACAGAAGAGTTTTAGTCTTTTTACTACACTACATACTAAAGTACAGAAGAGTGTTAGCCTTTTTACTACACTACATACTAAAGTACAGAAGAGTTTTAGGGCCACAGACAGGAGAGAGAAAAAAATTAGATAAGGAGGATTTATTTTTTTCATTATGTCGAGAAATGTCAAGAATAAAGACGAATACTCAAATGCTATTGGAGTTAGTGGGGCATTTATGTATTTTCAGCATACTACAATTGACATGCATGTATTGGGACATCCTAAATCTTTTTCTGGCGTACTAAATAGTAGGGAAGTAAGGGGATTGGAACGCAGGGAGGGTTTCCCCATGAAAAGTTATGAGGCTTGGGTTGCGTTCCGAATCTCATACTCTTTCTTTTTTCTATTCTACATACTACATCTGATCATAAAAATAATCTAGTTAGGACGCAGTAGGCATACTATTGGGACATACTTTACTCTCTTATTTCATCATAACATGGCGCCTTGATCTTGCCTCTTGCTTTTATATCCGTCTCATCCCCGTTTGTTTTCATATGGTGGCTTCGTCGATGTGACGTCACTTCACGTGCGCACTGGATTGTGGGTCAGAATCGCCCCCAAATAGCATACTGTTTTCAACACTAAAAATCTCAGTGGCTCGCATGCATGTTTGTGAACTTACTGAAGCTATCCTAGGCCTTCACTCAAACTGACTGAAGTTAACAGAGGACTTGTTTACACTTTTTCCTCAACCATGCAAATGATAGCTGTTCCATGTTTACGATTTGAACTTGTTGGAGAAAATAATAGTAATCATAATATGTTGTTGTTTCTGTGTGTGTGTGTGTGTGTGTGTGTGTGTGTGTGTGTCTCTTTGTGTGTGTGTGTGTGTGTGTGTGTGTGTGTGTGTGTGTGTGTGTGTGTGTGTGTGTGTGTGTTGCAGCTTCCTGTGAATCAGGATGAACGGATATGAAGATCCTTCTCTTTCCTCGGGAGTCTTCAGCTACAACTCACACACCAAGTACGTAATACACACACACACACACACACACACCAAGTACGTACCACACACACACACACACACACACACACACACACACACACACACACACACACACACACACACACACACACACACACACACACACACACACACACACAAAATATCAAGTCTTAAAGGTGCACTATGTAACTCTGTGTGTGTCAGAGAAGTGAAACATTTTCTAAGGTTTATTCTCATAACTGAATAAACAAACTTTCCTCACAGGAAAATGTAGATCCCTGGAACACTGTTTGAAGTTAGAAAGCTTCCTGAAAAGTTACTGTTTCACTGTTGTTGTTGTTTACAGAAACTGAAACTGCATAGTGCACCTTTTAAGGCTAGATATTTAAGTTTACAAAATTACATAAATACTCACACACTAAATCAGTGCACTATCACATTAAAGGTGCAGTGTGTAATATGACATCATCAAGTAAGTTCTAGAAAGTTCTAGAATGCAACGCTCCCTGGGATATATGATATATATATCCCTTTCTAAGGGAAAAAATAATAATTCTAAATAAAAAATTCAGCTATTATGCACTAAATTAAATGTACTTATGGATATTATAATTACTTTCTACAAAATCTGCTAGGAAATAAAACCCAAAATTCTACACACTGCAGCTTTAATGATTATCTGTTGCGGTTTCTTCTTTATTTTGTTTTTTGTGCCTTCTTTTATTTATTTTAATTTTTTATTTATTTTTAATTTAATAAGAAACATCACAGTATTGACACTCAGACAAGACAAGTTTATTTCTATAGCACAATTCAGACACAAGG
This sequence comes from Hyperoplus lanceolatus, assembly GCA_026929865.2. Classification (NCBI taxonomy): domain Eukaryota; kingdom Metazoa; phylum Chordata; class Actinopteri; order Uranoscopiformes; family Ammodytidae; genus Hyperoplus; species Hyperoplus lanceolatus. The sequence goes on from CM049416.1 coordinate 24,476,146, forward strand.
CCGTTCAAAGTGCTTTACAGGGGCATGGAATACACATTTCACATTGTCATCCATGCAGCTGCTGTCTCTCTCTCTCTCACATGTCTGTTTGCTTTGTTGTCAAATCATCGCAAAGACGTTTTCAACCCAAATGCAACAGACAGTTAGTGAATTCTGAAGGCAAAGCAAGTTTATTTCTATAGCACAATTCAGACACAAGGCCGTTCAAAGTGCTTCACAGGGGCAACAGACACAAGGCCGTTCAAAGAGCTTTACAGGGGCAACAGACACAAGGCCGTTCAAAGAGCTTTACAGGGGCAAGATTAGAATACATAAAACACATTAGAAAAGCAAATGAATATAAATAGAACGTTTAAGTACAATAAAAAGGACAGGCTAAAATGGAATCAGAAGGGTCAAAGGGTCACGAGTTATGGGTGGGGGGGACATGGTTAGCTGTCATCATGTATATTATTGCTGCTCCCTTTCTTTCTAAGAAATCCCTTCAAAATAAAAGTTTAATGAAGTTGTAACTGGAGAAGTTTAAAGTTCACGACGGTTTTAATTCGATCGAGTAGCTTCATACTAGACTCAGGTCTAGAGATTTTAATTTTTTTAATTTTGTAATTTCACTTTCATACCTTTTTAAATAGTTTTTTATTCTGGTGTACTCCTCCGAATGAGACTAATGGTGGATTATTATTATTATAAGGATAAAACAAACGCCATAAATAAAAATGACTTCAGATTTTATTTTATTTTTGTGTGGCATCTTGTGCAAATTCTGCAACTTCTTTTCTGCTGCCTGTCTTGGCCAGGACTCCCTGTGAGAAGAGTTACTGTAACTCAATGGGACCTTCCTGGTGAAATAAAGGTTGAATAAAATAAAATAAAATAAAATAAAATAAAATAAAATAAAATAAAATAAAATAAAATAAAATAAAAGAAATGAAATGAAATGAAATGAAATGAAATGAAATGAAATGAAATGAAATGAAATGAAATGAAATGAAATGAAATAAATTCTAATTTTATTTTAAGAAAATGTTTAAAATTATTTTATTTTGATATTATTTGTATTAATATTATTTTTTAATAATTTTTCTATACTTTTTCTTTTTATATATATTTTTTTGTAATTATTTTCATTTTGTGATTTCCTTTTTGTCCAATTTTAAACAAGACAATGTGTTTTGCATTTTACATATCTGTCAAATGTATTTATCTAAAAACTATTAAAAAAATTTAAATAAAATGCAGTATAAAAATAGAGCAAATAAGTTACAAATGTAGATTTTCAAAGTGACCGGACAATATTAAAACCGATTGTGTGTAGTCTCGTGTGTGTGTGTGTGTGTGTGTGTGTGTAGTCTTGTGTGTGTGTGTGTGGTGTGTGTGTAGTCTTGTGTGTGTGTAGTCTTGTGTGTGTGTGTGTGTAGTCTCGTGTGTGTGCGTGTGTTGAAACATGAACCGGTTCCTCTCTGTTAATTGATCCAGTGTATTTAATTGGCCTTTTTCCAGAGTTAACGAGGTCACACACACACACACACACACACACACACACACACACACACACACACACACAATGAGGTCAGTGAGGCTGATCAGCTGGATAGCAAAGCTGATATTGGTGCAGGAGAATGGTCAGATTCTTAAAGCTATAGTGCGTAACTTTTTCAAATTAATAAATGTCCGCAGTTACATTCAAGCCATCGCCAAACGAGTTGACACAAAGTTGATTAAGCCTATTATCAGCTCCACAAAACTCTCTCTGTATTTCTCAGTATGGCAGCGTTTACAAACTGGTGCCCCCCTTCCCCCTCCCTGACACTTGTGCAGGAGCTCAGAAAAATCCCCAAGAAGAGCCCAAGAAATGTTTAGTGTTGACACTAGCCCTGCTGTCCTCCCCAACTCTGCAAAGACTGGTGTGAAATATTAATGGTGTGTTTGTCACTATAACCCACACACACACACACACACACACACACACACACACACACTACACAGAGTAACACACACACTACTGCAGTAACACACACACACACACACACACTCTGACACACACACACGTCACTATAACGTGAAAATGTAAAATATCGAGTTACAGACTCCGTGCCTCTCAGCTGTCACTTCACACGTGGACAGAATTCACACACACACACACACACACACACACACACACACACACACACACACACACACGGTCACTCACACACACACACTCTGACACACACACACACACACACACACACACACACACACACGGTCACTCACACACACACACACACACACACACACACACACACACACACACACACACACACACACACACACACACACTGCAGCTTCACAGTTCACACACATGAACAAATTAAAAACGTGTTGATTACAAACTGGATCAGAACATGTAGATGAACTAAATAGATTATTATATTATTAAATGACGGTTTTCCTTGAGGCTTATTTTGCTTGTTTTGTTAGATATCTTGTATATGTCTGGGGCTGCTCTGGTGGTGTAGTGGATAGAGCGTGTACCATATTGGCTCCGGCCTTCGTAGCAGTGGTCGCGGGTTCAAATCCGACCCGTGGACCTTTACTGCAGGTCATCCCCCTCTCTCTCTCTCTCTCTGTCTCTCTCTCTCTCTCTCTGTGTCTCTCTGTCTCTCTCTCTCTCTCTCTCTCTCTCTCTCTGTCTCCCCATTTCAACTCTGTACTGTCTAATAAAGCTTGAAAATGACCAAAAAAAAAATATATATATATATATATATATCTTGCATATTAATGGTGATATTCTTTGTGTGTGTTCCAGTGGCCATAGCTCTGCCTCTCCTGAGCCCCACACTAAAGCCAAGTCCAGTGCCAAAGCTATTTATGGTGAGTCCACGCTTTTGTTTACTAAAGCTACAGTGCGTAACTTTGCACTGTTTATTTATTATATATATATATGTATCTTAAATAATTTCATTAATGCTTTTTTTTTTTTTTAACTGCTATTCAGTAGATAAATGCGTTTGGTTTGAGTCGGATGATGAAGTCGAAGTATTTTTTTTATTTTTTTATTCATTTTTTACTTGGATAAAACTTTATTCCAACTTCACAATCATTACAAAAACGTACGATATTTATTTCAGTTTGTAAGCGCTGCCATACTGAGAAATACAGAGAGAGTTTTGTGGAGCTGATAATAGGCTTAATCAACTTTGTATCAACTTGTTTTGGCCGATGGCTTGAATGTAACGGACATTCATTTATATGGAGGAAGTTACGCACTAGAGCTTTAAATTCAAATTAAACCACTCATTGTTATTGTTTTTAAAACTGTCGTCCGTTAACAGGATCTGATGAAATCTATTTCCTCCGATCGTCGGCCAAACATAAACAGAAAAGTAGAAGTGTGTGCGTGTGCGTGTGCGTGTGGTGTGTGTGTGTGTGTGTGTGTGGAGTTTTTTAATATTAATTGAAAGGCTCTTATTTTAAGCTTTGAATCTGCATGAGGCCACAATTAACGGCAGCGCATTGATGCCACTAGTGAAATTTATAAATAAAAGATCAGCATCAACGTTGCAATGAAATAAAATGTTATTAGGTGACAATTTAAAAGTGTATATTTGTAATGTTATAATATTTGTCCTTCTCCAAATGGAATTCTTTCATCAAGTTTTAACACTCTCAGCGAGACAAAGATCAATGCGCTGCCGTTACAATATGCTACAAGCTACTGTGTGTCTGTCTTTGCTTTTGTGTGTGTGTGTGTGTGTGTGTGTGTGTGTGTGTGTGTGTGTGTGTCTCTCTTGTGTGTGTGTGTGTGTGTGTGTGTGTGTGTGTGTGTGTGTGTGTGTGTGTGTGTGTGTGTGTGTGTGTGTGTGTGTGTGTGTGTGTGTGTGTGTGTGTGTTCTGATTGGTAAATACATAATTACCTCGTCACCATTTCCTGTTTTTTTCTTCCAGAACAAAGAAAACATTTCACTAAAACCAGCATCAACTCTCTGACTGACACGTCACAGTATCACGTGGAGGTGAGGCCATGAAACTGAGAATTTCTTTTTTTTTTAAAGGGACACTGTGTAACATTTTAAGTAATTTATTAGCTAAAATCAATATCCTCATTCATAAATATGTCCTCATTGGTGTAAAATCACCTCTGCCAATAATCTGAATTATCCTCCTGAGCGGAAAATTACAAATATTAATATTACAGTTTGTACATTGAGCGGGCAAGTCTTATGGAGGAATCCATGTTGGTTGGAATGTCATCAGGTGCATTGTTTAGAATTTAGAATTGTTCTTGTCCTTGAAGGCCACTGTAGCTTCTGTTATTATTCTAAAGGGGTGGGGTTACCCAGGGAGCGTTGCATTCTAGAACTTTGTAGAACTTTCTTGATGATGTCATATTACACACTGCACCTTTAAACCTGCAGTGTGTAGAATTTGGGGAATTTTTTCATAGCAGACTTGGTAGAAAATAATTATAATATCCATAAGTACGTTTAATTATGTAAAAATATTAACTGCTTTCAACGGGAATATATTTTCCCCAGCACCTGACTACGTTTGTGTTGGACCGTAAAGATGGGATGGTAACCGTGGACGACGGGGTGAGAAGACTCCGCCTCCTAAACGCCAAAGGCAAAGTCTGGACTCAGGAGATGCTGCTGCAAGTCGAGGAGAAAAGTGTCAGTCTCATCGACCTGGAAACCAAGGTGTGTGTGTGTCTGTCTGTCTGTCTGTGTGTGTGGAGGGGGGGTTCTGTGTGTGTGTGTGTGTGTGTGTCTGTCTGTCTGTCTGTCTGTCTGTCTGTCTGTCTGTCTGTCTGTCTGTCTGTCTGTCTGTCTGTCTGTCTGTCTGTCTGTCTGTCTGTCTGTCTGTCTGTCTGCCTGTCTGTCTGTCTGTCTGTCTGTCTGTCTGTCTGTCTGCCTGTCTGTCTGTCTGTCTGTCTGTCTGTCTGTCTGTCTGTCTGTCTGTCTGTCTGTCTGTCTGTCTGTGTGTGTGTGTGTGTGTGGAGAGAGAGAAGCAAAGTCTGGACTCAGGAGATGTTACTGCAAGTTGAGGAGAAGAGTGTCAGTCTAATCGACCTGGATACAAAGCTGTCCACCCTTTACCTGTTGAAATGGGCCCCTCCCTCCCTTTATCTGTTGAAATGGGCCCCTCCCACCCTTAGTGGGGCCCCCCTCCCTTTACCTGTTGAAATGGGCCCCCCCCCCCCTCCTGTTGAAATGGGCCCCTCCCCCTTTACCTGTTGAAATGGGCCCCTCCCATCCCTTTACCTGTTGAAATGGGCCCCTCCCTCCCTTTACCTGTTGAAATGGGCCCCTCCCTCCCTTTACCTGTTGAAATGGGCCCCTCCCTCCCTTTACCTGTTGAAATGGGCCCCTCCCACCCTTTATCTGTTGAAATGGGCCCCTCCCTCATAGAACATGGGTCTGCAGACCAATCTACTGTTTTTACGGTTGCAGAGTAAAGAGTGCTGCCTGATTAAGAGCAATCTGAAAAATAATGTTCCTTCTGCATCTCAGGATGTGATATAGCCTCTAAAATGTCCTCTCAAAGTGAAACCAGATTGATGCATTTTACTTTAAAAAGGTAAAACATTTTCGGGGGGACATGCCCCCGGACCCCCCAACAAGGACCAGGGTCCCTCCAACAGTATCCCAAAATGTTTTTACCATTAATTGTATCTGTGTGGAAAAGTCAGTGTACCGGACTGGATAGGGAGGAGTGGGGGGCCCTTTAAGAGTTTGTGCCCAGGGGCCCATTATCTCATAGTGTGTGTGTGTGTGTGTGTGTGTGTGTGTGTGTGTGTGTGTGTGTGTGTGTGTGTGTGTGTGTGTGTGTGTGTGTGTGTGTGTGTGTGTGTGTGTGTGTGTGTGTGTGTGTGTGTGCCATTTTCAAGTGTAAGGAGGGTGTAGTAAAACTATATTTGTAAATGTTTTTTAAATTATTCAAACATGTAACCTTAAGCCTACAGCCTTTGTCGTATCGATGAACGACCATGTTTGTTTCAGCCCTGAGTTGTGTCTAAATAATATCAATCTTTACTTCCAGAATGAGCTGGAGAACTTCCCTGTGTCCACGCTGCAGCTGTGTCAGTCTGTGATGAGCGTGTGCAGCTTCGACTCCATCTTGGCTCTAGTGTGTAAAGAATCAGGCCAGACCAAACCGGACCTGCACCTCTTCCAGTGTGACGACATCAAGGTGAACTGCCCTCTTAAAGCCACTACGAGTAACTTGGTCCCTTGGCGTCCCCTTTGGACAAAAGCGGTAGAATTTTTACGACGCCAGCTGTCGTGTAGCTGTTTTCTAGCTCGTGCCAGGTGCGCGAGTGTGAACTGAGAAGGGCGCAATATAGTGCATGTCCGTGTGTTGAAAGTGTGAGGACTCTTTTCGGCTCCGTGAGAGTGGTTAGTGACACAGCATCAACTAATGCCAGTCAGTGCTACACACACCTGATTGCAATGAGTTGATGCAGTGTCACCTCTAACGGAGCTGAAAGATTACGTGTCCGACTCCTCACAGAAAGCGAATGAACGAGAGACGGCAGTTAGTATGGATCACGATGAGGTAATGTGTTTATGTTGATGTAAATAATGACTATTTCAGATAATGGTTATCTGATGATGGTGAAGCAAAGCAAACTTTGTGTTAGTACCAACCGCTCATTCATTTAGGAGTAAACACTGCAGTCTAGTTTCGCTCTCGTGAAATTGTATACACGTTGCTTGGCAACGCCCTCGTCCCCCCGTAGCCTATATCACTCTCCCTTTTAGCTTTTCTTCATTGCATTTTTTCTTTGATGGTTCAGCCCCGTTATCAGTCATTATGACGACAAATAACTGTATCAAACAAAGCTCCCGCTCCCCTTCCCTCACCTGGAGGGATAGGCTTCTCAATTCACGTTGTTGCACCACACTGAAATCTGCGACCAATATAAACGGATATGTGACCATAGAGCATGCACGAGCGAACCGAAAATCGTACTGGGTGTACAATCAGACCAAAAGCAGTAATAAAAACTATTTAAAAATGTCTTTCTTTGCACTGATGGTCTCGTTTGCTGTTAAAGGTAATTTATGATTATCAGAGGAAACATGAGGCTGTGTAAAAGATATTTAAATGTTACTTGGAGCTGCTTTAATACACAGCCTAGGCTCTGTAAACTGGAATAAACAAAGGGAGTTCTTAGCTATAGCAACATGGCCGTTTATAGAGCCCCTAACACACGTTAAAACATGTTTTCTTTCTGTTGGAAATCAACATCAAATGCTTTTATTCATTCAAAATGGTTTAATGGGTTTTTTTTAATGGTTTTTATAATTATTTCCCACCAGGCCAACCTGATCGCTCTGGACATAGAAAGTGCCATGTCTGACGCCAAAGCAGGGAGAGTCAAGAGGAGACCGGAGGCACTGAAGTAAGAGCCAATCAGAAGCCAGTATTTATATATGACACACACACACACACACACACACTCACACTCACACGCACACGCACACACACACACACACACTCATACACACACACACTCACTCACTCACTCACTCATACACACACACACACACACACACTCTCACACACGCACACTCACACTCACACACACACACACACACACACACACACACACACACACACACACACACACACACACACACACACACACACACACACACACTCACACACACACACACACACACACACACACACACACACACACATACACTCACACACACACAGATATAATACTCTTGTGTTTTTGTCTCTTTTTCAGGATAATCTTAAAGAGTGATGGCGTGATCCCGCCCCCTCCGGCTGCTCCCGCCCCCGAGCCGCCAGCAGCCAATCACATCGATGTAAAGAGCCGAGCGGCCGCATGGTCTGCCTGGTCCAATGAGCAGCAAGACTGTGAGGGAACACACACTCACGCACGCACAGACAGACAGACAGACAGACAGACAGACAGACAGACAGACAGACAGACAGACAGACAGACAGAGGCAGAGAGAGAGAGGGAGCGAGAGACAGACAGACAGACAGACAGACAGAGGAGAGAGAGAGAGAGCAGAGAGACAGACAGACAGACAGACAGACAGACAGACAGACAGACAGACAGAGGCAGAGAGAGAGAGAGAGCAGAGAGACAGACAGACAGACAGACAGAGGGAGAGAGAGAGAGCAGAGAGACTGACAGACAGACAGAGGGAGAGAGAGAGAGCAGAGAGACAGACAGACAGACAGAGGGAGAGAGAGAGAGCAGAGAGACTGACAGACAGACAGAGGGAGAGAGAGAGACAGACAGACAGAGGGAGAGAGAGAGACAGAGAGACTGACAGACAGACAGAGAGAGAGAGCAGAGAGACAGACATGACAGAGGCAGAGAGAGAGAGCGAGAGACAGACAGACAGAGGGAGAGCGAGAGACAGACAGACAGACAGACAGACAGACACTACACTAAACACGGGAGAAAATTGGGATATATATGTGTTTTTTATTTGTTTTTAAAAGTATTGATATTAATTTTGCGAGGAACTTTTAAATATTTCTGAAACAGTCTCATTTTTCCTCTGATGATCATAAATTACATGTAACAGCAAACCAGACCATCAGTGCAAAGAATGCTATTTTTATATAGTTTTCCTTAATGCCTTTGCTCTGGTCTGAATCCCCGCCAACTCAGACCAAACCATTTTCAGCTTGTTGATAGTTTTTTTTTTTTTTTTTTTTTTTTGTATGTTAAGCTTTATTAGACTGTTCAGAGTTTTTTTGTAATGGGGGTCGAAGCTTTATTAGACTGTACAGAGTTGAAATGGGGAGACAGAGAGAGAGAGACGGAGAGAGAGGGAGAGAGACAGAGAGAGAGACGGAGAGAGACAGAGAGAGGGGAG